>PTEX01000075.1:906473-932569 GCA_003342815.1 Eudromia elegans
AAACTTTCCAGAGCCCAAACATCTCCCTTTGCAAAACAAGTTCCCTGCTTGAATGAAGGCAAGTGTCTCAGCCAGCTTAGAGCAAAGAGCCTCCGCACATACAGATTGGCTGTGGACTGCTCCCTGGCCACCACAGACCCAGGGGACGGAGCCAGGAAGGGAAAAGGAACAGGAAAAAAGCCCTAGGAACCAGGAAAAAAAAAAAGCCTTATTTTATGCCAACTGTAGTAAATTTGAGCATGAACAGTTGCCTTTTTCTGATCTTTGGTGTCTGCCTGTGTTTCAATTAAAAAACACACAAAGAAAAAAACCACAAGCCCAACAAATTAGTACCCAATGCAAACACACGGTATTATAAACAAACTCTACAGGGTGGCTCCTACATTTGCCTCAGAGCTCCCCCAATCTGGCTCTCATTAGCCGCTTTCCCAGATGTTCTGCTTTCTAGATGGTGCACACTTTTTACACGGTGTTAAATTGAAACAGCCTGAGATGCCTCTAATTAGCTCCTCCATGGCTCYAGCCTTGGCGAGGAGGTAACAAACACTCCAAAACATGGCCCTTTCCCTGTTTTTTTCCTGGAAAGAGTGAGGAAGAGCTCCATGGAGCTGCTGGCTGCCATCCTGTCCAGATAATGCTACTGGAGTATATGTATTTGTCATATATACATATATATTTGTAATGAGCAAACTCCTGAATTTGCATGGAAGGCAGGGTAGCTATTGAGATTCAGCAAACACACTCTAAGCCGCCACTCATTCTGTCTGCGTAGCGTACCTGGACTTAATGCAATGCAGCACAATTAAAGTTATTAGTCCTGTGGTGGGGGAAGGTCCAGCTGTCCCGAGCACGTGGCCTGGGCAGCTCCAGGACAACTGGAGATGTGCCAGCCACGGGGGAGGATGAGGAGGAGGACAGGGAAAGAGAAGGCCAATGGTCAGTTAAACATCAGGTTCTTTCTTCATTAACTATAAGCTGCTATGAGATTTATCTTCCCCTTTTCAACGTACGAGTCCCACGTGGCTACAAACCCAGGTCTGGTGACTAAGCGCGAGGTCGCAAGGAAGACGAAGGTGGCTGCAGGAGGACAGCAAGTGTCTTCTCGCTTTTCAAGCACAGAGGCACATGTGGATCTGGACCAYCTATCCAGGAGGAAAAACGGGAAGCTGCCTGGAAAGCACAGTTGCTTCAGCCCCTGGCCACTCACCTCAGAGGCAACGGAGGTGATAAAGTCACTGCATTTAAGCACTTGCCAGTCCGTTCAACTTGGTTTAAACACCACAGACCTGATCTTTTAGACTCAAAATACATTTGTGCCCAGCCTGTTTTCTGGGGAGGGTTGTGGGAAGACACTGAGCAGCCATGAGGAAGTCTAAACCATTTCCTATCAGTTGTTGTCCAGGACAAAAAGAGCATCTCCAGCCAAGCGCAGCGCCAAGCTCCTCCGTAGGAAGGACGGGAGCAATAATGTATCCCAGCAGCAGTTCGCTCAGCACAACCGAGTYGTTCCCTTCCTTGGGGATAACCACACAACTCACTGGAGCAGGAACACATGCAAGATCCCTGGGCTCCTTCTCTTGCTGCTGTTCCCTAGCACTTGATTGCTGTAAAATCTCAACAGATCTGGTCACTTCAGCWTCCTATTTAACCCCAAAAAGTTTTTCAAAACCACGCACGCTGCCACTTCCCATYAGGGGGATGGAATGAGGGAACTCTTCAGTCCCACGCTGCAGTCAAGAAACCAGGTATTTCCCCAGCAGAAACAGGAACYCACATCAAGTTATCGCCCAACAGGAGCAGAAACTACGCAAGGACAAACAGACCTCAGCACRGTAGGGCACTTTTCCAATATTATTACCTTTTATCAATGGCACTGCCTATTTTCTTTCATTAACTTCAACCTCAGCCCTGCTCTGTTTGAACACAGGACCATAACATCCTCACTGACGTCTGCACTACACGCACTTAAAAACACTAAAACACGAGCGAAACACAGCGATACAGGAGCTAAAGCACCCTAAGAAATTGTCTGGTCTCAGCAGAATTGTCTGGTCTTTTCCAAGAGAGACATATTTAAGTGTTTTTCAATTTTCAGCAGTTTTTGCTACTCACTGCAAATGGGGGACAAGCTACGATGATTCACAAGGAGATTTACTGCCCGCACCACCTTTCTGGGACAAAAAGGCRCATTTTTAAGGAACTAGATAAAGTAATTAAAAACAGCTTTGAAGAAACCAAGGAAAGGAAGGAATAATATTGCTTCCCTTCAAGGGCCAGGACAGATTGGCTGGAAATCCTCATCTGGGCCATTTGCTGCCTCCTGCCTCCAGGGCACCTGCTCTCAAGCCAGAGTTATTAAGTGACTGAATTTGTTTCCCTTGCAATTTTACACGAGAGATTTTTAATCAGAAAATGTTTGGTCACCATAGTATTTGTCGCTTCTTGTAGAGCGATAGCAGCAAGAGGCACATCCTGGGAGGATGTCCTGAGTCCTCAGGTTTTTTTGAGATCAAAGATGAAGATTGGAATCAAACACGGTGAAATCAGACAGAGTTTTCAGCTCTAACTGATCCTTTGTCACTGGGTTAAAAGCCATTTTAATCAGCAAGCCTTTTTTAAATATAAAGCTTATATAGATACATAAATTATATAAAGGAAGTGCTGTAGTAGGAAATATATGGAAAATAGCACTGAGAACTAGGAATGCAGCTTCTGTGTGAAATCAAACTGCGGCCAGTTTCACATCCTCATTTCTGACCTTAGCAAATGAATCCCCGTACCACAAAAAGGAGAAGTCAAAGCCACAGCAGAAGGATCATCTACAGCCTTGCATTACTCATCTTTTTAGCAACCTATATATGCTACATAATCTTGTCTGCCTGATCAGMTCACTGTAACACAGGTTTTATAGATTCAGAGATAAGGTTATTCTGTATCACTAATTAAATAGTGGAGCTSTTGTGGGAATTATATGAAACCCTCATTTATTTCTATTAATTAAATTCTGGAAAAAAAAATATCAGAAACACTAAAGTTCATATTGAAGCCAGCGGAAAAAAGAAACTATATAAGGCTACAACCATGGGAGAGGCCAGACATGAAGTACATGTACTTACAAACACAGACACATGTTTATAATCTGCAATTTTTAAGGGAGTGACAGAAAGGGAAAAAGACAATACCAGAATCSCTCAGATGTAGCATGTCTTTAACATCCTGTTACATGATGGAATTTCCTCTTTCTGTTCCAAAAAGGGAAATGAATGCCTCACAGTTTTGACATGCTAAAGATCTGCTTCAGCATCAGGAACAGCACCGGGTCAGCATCTTAAGGGCATGTTCTTCATTTTAATTCTCCAAAGCARAGCCCTTAGATTTTCTCGATGCGGTTTGGAAAGACGTTTGTCTAAGCTGCAATCTGGCCCTGTGAACAACCTCACTGTGCTGCCAGGTTTGATTTCCAGGTACACTCAGCAGCCATTCTCTGGGGAAGCAGCAGGAAGCAAAGAGGATCTGCTTTGCTCCTCTGGGAAACCACTACAGCTCAAGCTACAAATCCCAGGCCAGGTGACTGCTCATTTATCCCTCCTCAGCTYGAGTTACCCTTGAAAGCACCAGGGCTCTGCAGAGCCCGATGCCCATGYGCACTTTGGCACAAGCACTGGGAGGCAATGGCATGCACAGCGCTGCTGAGCTGCACTTCGCTCCGTTCCCTTCCACGGGATCCAAGGTGCTCTCAGCTACTGGAACCATGGCAATCGCCTGGGAAAACACCCACCTGCTGCTGATCCACGGCCTTCAGTGATCCTTAAAATCCCACAAGGTTCCGCTTGTGGTGCCAGCATGAGGGCAGAACTAGAACGGAGTAAGCAAAGCCACCGTAGGGTATGTGCCATACTGACCTTTCTGCTCCAGACAGAAGGGGAGGAAGAAAATGGGTGAAATTAAATTACAGCTTCATGGCATAACTCTAGTGTTTTATTATACAGTGTGTAATGCTGCTCTGTGGTGTTAAGCCTCTGCCATACCAGCTGTTCTGAAATACAACTCTATCRCATCTCCTCTTCCTCCTCATCACTCCTCAGCCAGGAAAGAGGCTGCGAATATCTGAAGATGCATAAAAATGAACAAGGAKATGCCAGTCTAGCATTGCATAGCTGTTATCTATCTAAAATAAAGATTTTTGCTCATTTTTTGGGAACTGCAGCAGGTAGGAATGGGGGAGGCTGTATGTAGCTGTTAAGAGTCCCAGGCTGGAGAGGAAGGGAAGGATTAAACCACTAGCTTGACACCTGCAAAGCGGCTACCAAAGGTCTTTCCCTTAAGCAGTCCTTACTACGAGCCCTTCRGTTCTACCCAATACAAAACCACCTCTGTAGAAAAGTGGCCACTTTTGCCTTCAAAATTTTCTAGCACTGCCAGATCCTCCCAAACTCCTATGCAGCAGATTCAAACATTAAYCTCACTGCCAAACGCACTTTGTTCTTAGCCCAAATTTCTCTATCTTCAGCCAAACTGATACTGTCCTGTTGTTATCTAGTTATTGTAGCCTCCTTCTAGGACACTGAAGGGGGATCAGATACCAGCTAAGCAGTAGCCAGGGCACTAGAAACAGGCCAAGTAGGATGGGATCATCACCTACTACCCTAAACAATATCCTTATTTAAAACACCAGGGAATACACTGATTTCTGGTAGATGTTCCACATGGTCAGGTCCACCTTGATTATCATGGTCCACTCCAACTCAGCACTTCTCACTGTTAAGACASAGGTCCCCACATTGGTCCCACCTGCAGAGCTTGCCAACATCTACTGTGCTGTATTTTCAGAAAAGTCCTTTTAGAAGCYACATTAGAGACCAGCTTGTGTGCCTCGGGCCAGGCACTGTTTCCCCTGAGCCCAGGTAACCAAAACCACAGCAAGAAACGGGCTCACTGCAGAAATGCTCTGCACATACAGCCTGACCCCACATGCTTAGCGCTCCCACCTAAGCTACCTCAGCACTGATTGCTTAGACCTTTCTAGGAATTTCTTCCTTGCATTAGCTGAGTGCAGGGGCATATTTGGGTAGCGTAGGGAAATCCTGTGGTGGGTTATATGGCTTCTGTGCAACCAACTTCCCCAAAATAGTTGGGGTTATTGAAAGTGTTCTCAAATAAATAAGTAAAAGGGTGTAGCTGGAACAAAATACAGATGCTCACACATTCTCAGTGACAAAAACACATGCACCAGGCAACCACACAGGACASGAGACAGCAGCTAATGGCAGCCCTCGTTTCAGAGGGTTTAATACAGCGGCGTATGGAAACGCACCCTAAATTCTTTTCCTGCTTACACAGGGGAAGAGAAAAGCCYTTTATTCCAAACACATATCATCAGACTGTGATGAAACAACAAACAAAAAGAACCACACAAACAAAGCGCTGGATAAAAGTCTCAAATCCCCACGCTGAGACTTGAATCACAGCAGTTCTTCCTCCTCATCCTCAGGATGTGTCACACATGGCACAAAGCCACAAAGGATCACGCTTTTTCCCCCGACACAAACAGTAAATGCACATGAGCTACCCAAATGCTCGCTAGAAGCAGATGGGTGAAACCCCACGGTTTGCTATAAGGGAACCAGGCATGTAAAACATGCAAAAATCCATTATGCTAAAGACACAGGGAGAGCCCTGTGCAGTCCAGATCAAAAGCCAGAGACACTGAARGCAAGAAATAGACCCATCAAATTCCCTGCACTTTTCCCAGCTTAAGGATCAGAAATGGAGTGTTCTGGTTCATAAATTCTACTCCYAGCAAATTCAAGCTTAAATCCCCTGAAGGCAATAAGGAAAAGGCAATCAACAACAASTCTAACCACTTCACAGATGCTCCTGTTTAGTTTATACAGCACTTCTTACAGCACTGAAATGGGCAAAATGGGATTTCAACGCAGGGGGGCTGACGGCAGCAGGCAGGATTCCTCGGTGAAGATACCAAGGGCAAACAAAGTTCTGAGCAGCATCGCGCTGCTTATGAGTGAACTCAGCGTGCTCAGCCCTTGCTCATTTTAATCTGCCAGCAAGCCAGCTTGGCTCTAGCGAACATCCTGCATCTACAGTGCCTTAAAAATCCACAGGAACCACAAAAATGAGGTGGGAGGGGAAAAAAAAAAGACGAGCAAACTGATGCGATCCCTGGGAAGCCATGAAAAAACTAATCGCTATTTGTTTCCAACTGTTGTTCCGCTTCCTGAGCCAAATGTTCCCAAGTCAGCTGCGGAGGCTGAGGAGTGACCGGTTCGAGCTGGAAAGGCCTCGGTTCAAAATTACAGCTCGAACACTTTCAATCTCCTTACCATCTTTATTAGTTCAGGACCACCTGCTGGAAAAGCGGAGCCCTCCAAAGCCACGGGGCCGGCCCTTATCTGTGTGTTATGGACCAAAAGCCATTGGACTGGYGAGGAAACAGCCCATTGCTCTGTTCTCCCAGCCAAAACTCGAGCTGTGCATTAGTGAAGAGAGGCAGGAAGAGAATGGGCAGTCTCCCTCGAAGCATCAAGGTCACCGACTTCAAAAAAGGGCTGAGAAGAGGCTTCCCGGCTCCTTCACCTGCAAAATTTGTAGGGAAAGTTGAGACCCATCTCCAGTGCTCTGGGAAATGATAGAAGAGGAAGAACCATTTGAATTTGGAAAACTGGAACRTAACTCAGATCTTTACCTTGTAGTATACACTTTTATTCACTGGGATGCGAGTGGCACAGGCCACTTGCCATGAAATCCCGAGGAAATTTCACTGCGTGAGAGCAGTGACAGTGCAGGACCCACTGGCTGCGGCGCRCACAGCGGGAACGAGGCAGCCTCTGGAAAAACACATCCGAGATARCGGCGGCCCTTGCCACGTCCTGGCACCGCTTGTGGATGCTGCTCTATAGGTACCACTGTTCAGAGCAGCGCAAGAACCTCTCAACACAAAACGCTTTTGTGAGCCCCGGCAACGCGATTCTGCTTCGCTCGAGTCACAGCCACCAGCTCTATCTTTCATTATRGCAAAATATTTAAGTACAGACGAGGCAACGCTTTCCTAAAACCCCAATGTTCAGTGTAAACGAAATTCCAAGAGGCTATGCTTTTGGGACATAGCAGTAGAGCTGCTTTTTTCCCCACTGCTTCCAACATCACATCCAAGACACCCAACATCTCCTATAAAAACTTAGCATTTACCACCTTCCTCTGACTTTACAGGGCCCATCGCCCAGGGAAACGAATTGTGCTGAAGGAGAAAACAGTAATATCCTTATGTTTGGGGGTGCTCATTTCTGTGTTCTTCCCCCTTTGCTCATCTGAGAGGCAGTTTTGCTTCACTTAACATTTGGCATAAATCATCTAGGCCACGAAAGGATTGCAGAGACACTGTGAAAGTTGCAAAATGCAACGTTGCTAGGTTGGAGAAAGAGCTTTGCAGAGGCATAAACAATTTGGTGCTGAATTACACCTTGTGCATCAGGAAAATTCCAACGTATACAAATTTTTAGCAGGCAGATATTAGGAAAAASAAACCATACACAGCACCACCAAAGAGAAGCTCATCATAACAAAGCAATTAAGCCTAYCTATTTGCAAGAAATGCATAATCAATGCTTTACAGATGAGACTGGTGAGTCACAGTGACATTAGGTGACTTACCGTAGGTACAAGAAGCAACAGAAACAACGGCAGAAAYGGACTGCACCTGAAAATGAGATCCCCGTCCTGTACTCCGGCCACGCTTCACCTCTAAATGCGGGAGCAGAAGCAGTGCTACTGGAACTAATTAAAGGCAAATCAGCAGAACTAGAAGCCATCATGCAAGAAAATACCCTGCATATTCAGGAAAGTCACCAGATAATCCAAAAGGCTRTTTAAAGGCCTGGCTGTCACAGATCTTAGGATTTACCAGGTCAATTGCAAACATGCTGCTTGTTTTCTTCCCCCTCCCTCCCTTTCCTCAACCCGGTTAGCGCCAACATTTCATGACCAGTGCACAAGCCCAAATAAGCGTCTTCACACTTCCACACAAGGATCAAAACCTTCAGTTCCCGATGGATTTATTAAATCCACCAGCTAGCTGACATTAAAAACACATGGTTTYCTTCAGAGATACTGAAGTCAGACTGCTTTCTCAGCAGTTAAAATGCTCAAGAAGCAGAGCTGCTCAGAGCTTGYGCGGGGCTGCAAGGCCTCCCCAAGAGCCCAGCAGTCACTCTGCCGTGTGCTCCATCCTGTTTCACATCTGGAAATCTCTTTTGTCCAGCACTAAAGGAAATGAGAGTAGGAAGAAGGCTGCCGAGCTGCTGGAAGGCAGGGACTCGCTGTGCAGATAAGCTGGGGCTGTGCACTGCGAGCACAGAACTCTTCTCAYTGCAGATAAAAACACAGTCTGGAGCTGCACCCAGCACAACAGAATTATATCCCTTCGGGTTTCATGGTGAGTACTCATGGCATTAAAATCCAGGCTACTCAYATATCTCAGAAGACCAACATTACCTGTTTCCACTTCTGAAGGGATGTATCCACCTGTTTGTTAGGAGACAGGGTATTCAAAAAGACCAATTGGTTGTAAACAGTTTCCACTAATTTCCTAATTAGCCTCTCGGCGTTTAAAACCTTCAAAACAGTTTTGCTTGGCCAACTGTAGAGAAAAAAAAGAATATCTTAAAAAGCCCCTTCACAAACTACATTGAGGAACTAGGTACAAGAGAACAGCAAGGCAAGAAGACACTCTGGTGCAGCAGCTCCAGGATGCACAACACACTATTTTAGAGACAGCAATGGAAGAGAAACAGTCACTGTCCACCAGTCCAACATGAACAGCCCCTCCAATTCACCGACAGCAAAACAGCATCTGCTTTACGCACTTTGAGCTACCTTCCSCTTTGCAGCACTGCACGGGCACCTTCATCAAGAGCTCTTTGCTTTCTACCCCAAAGGCCAGGGTCTCTTTTGCTTTCCTGAGAACTTSCTCCTCAAGCAACAGCAACCAAGTTTGCGAGGCTCAGCTGGAACATTTAACATTCAAAGTTAAAACTTCTCRGTTTGCAACAATCCTGCTAGAAAACACCACACTTGGCTGCTGCTCCCCCCATGGATGCAGGATAATTCGTTTTTACCTCAATAGCAGATGCAGCTGCTATTGCTGTAAAAGCCCAGAGTTTAGAGATGACTTCTTCCACTTGCCATAACCCATTGTGTGGGAGAAGCAAGCCTACAATACCACATTGTTCCCTGCACAACACTTGGAGCTGTACTTTCTGCTCTGAACACACTGAAACTCCACTTGAGGCTCCAGCAATTTCCACACAGGAGGCAAAGGAGAATCTTGTATCTGATCTAATACAAGACAAATCAATGCACACTCATTTATCGCTGATAGTTCCCATCAGCTCAAGGAGAGACACTGTCCTAGAGTTTCAAGGCCATCCACACTGTCTTTGTATACAGAAAACATATCTCGCACTTGGAGATATTTTAAGCAGCTACTGTTCTGTAGTAGTTCAGGTGAGACTAGAAATTGCTGTTTCCCCCCCATTTGCAGGGGCTCACTAGATGACTTTGGGCAAGGTTACACAACAATTGCATCCCGATTTTCCCCCTCCATCAAATTCAGATATTATTAGCCATTCACCTCACTTAAGTGTTGCGAAATTTAATTACAGCATGCACCACACTCAGAGATCCTCCCATCAGACGTAGGAGGAAAGGGCAGCATCACATTCATTAGCAGAAGCCACGGATGTCTGTGACGACAGCACTTCTCTCCTTAAGCTATTAAAGCCTGGAGGGAAAATTCCTCAGCACCACAGACCTGCGCGTTGCRTTTGGAGCCCGGGCTGCACCCCAGGGAGCGCCTTTGCCTGGATGTGACCTGAATTCCAGCCAACCTTTCAGGATTACGACCCTTCGGTGCAGCAGAAAATAAAAGCTTCCTAGAAAACATCTCAGCCTAAGACACAAAAGGCAAAGTTTTAATATTCCTCCCCATGCAAATATTCTCTCCTATTAAGTGCTTAAGAGCTCTATCACTAGGGAGATTAATTTTTGCAGCTGGACATTTGCTTTAAGAAGGTGATTTTCCACACAGTTTTCTCTCTTAGTTCTTTATTCTAAGCCCATAGCACTCATTGTACCCAGGAGAGGTCTCTGATGCCAAACTCAGGAAGGAATATATTCATGCATTTTACTCGTTTTTAAGGAAAAAAGAAATTAGCAATAAGTATCATATCAGAAAACTGTATTACTATGTATTACAACCAAGTAATTCATCTTAATTTCCAGATGACCAATACTAGGAGCAGGAGACTATAAAAATCCTTTGTCCAAGGATCCATTTTGTTAATAAATAAGTGAAAGCCAATGTATTGAAGTTATATATATTCAGGGTGTTAAGCGAGAGATGGTTGTCACAGTCTGGAACAGAGGTTTAAATTTGGAGAAGCTCTTCTGCACAGCGACACAGAACAAGAATCTAACTTTATTCTCAATAATTTGGTGTCTGGTTTAGCACCAAGGGTGATTCCCTTCTTGTCTTTCTCACAGCATTATTTGGTAATTATTATTATGGATATTTCTTTGCAAATAGCCCCTGTTTGTACCAAAGGACAAGTTTTTGAATAAAAGACTACAAAGAATTTGTTGATGGTTTAAATACAATGCCATGGTCAGGCACGTTAACTGTTCTCCAAATTCAGTAGCTATTTCTCCAAATTCCAATTGAACTTTTTTACTGTTAGAATTTAGGCATAAGGAAAGCAAAAACAGGAGAAGGAAGCAGCCTCCTGATCTGCCAATAGAAAAAAAAAAAAGCCTCCATTAAAAAAAAAAAATCTGTAAAAAAACCCAGCTTTGTTGCAGTCACTCCACTCTTAACTGGAAAAAATGAAGACAAGGCAGAGGAGAAACATTTGAATTCATCACAACCTCCAGGAGACAGAACTTAATATATATATTTCACAGCAGATTCTCTCTACAGAAAGAGAGGAAAGCTAGAATATATGTTTTTTTTCTTACACAAGCTTAATTTTTCTAGTGATGGTGTTAGCCTTCTCACTCACTAATTTAAGCTCCCCTCTTGCCAGAGATAAACATGCCTTTCAAGTTGTTTATATCAGCCTGCCTGTTTTAATCTTCGATTCCACACTTGCCGTGTCCCACTGACTTCAGAAGGCTCTGTGTGATGCAGGATCACTCATACAGAATAGGCTTTATATTTTCTCCAGCAAATTCAACTTTAATACTGATTAAAATATATGGCAAAATAACTGCTCTTCAATACCAAGCTCGAATAATTCCAGGAAATGAAGTCTCAAAGATCACACAACCATCTTTCAAGAAGCAAAATGTCTGTCCTTAAATATGTTTTCTATATTTCAAGGAAAGCAGATTGAACATACTAATAAATAAAAATATTCCACATTCTCATAGCTTTGCTTTAACACAATCACTTTGACTAACTACTGAAACCCATATAGCTTCTTTCTACCCACCTGCCACCACTTTAAAGAAGAAAAAGAGGAGAGCAGAGTGATTGCAATTAGTCACAAGAAGGCCTATAAAGACACCCCTGGGTAGAGGAGGCACTCTCTCTTTTATTTAACTTAAAAATAGAAAGCTAAATTTTAAAAGACAAATGGATGGATACAAGTGGAGGTTCAGCGCTGGCAAGTGGGATCCTCGCCAAGGAAGACTTATTTATAAGAAATTTTAAGCCTATGGAAGCAAGGGCTTGTAGAAGCATCACAAGACTCAAGCACATGCCTGCAATGTCAATTAGAAGTCAGGGAGATGCGATGAATAAAGTGACCAAAATACATTTATTGAGGTGTAAGCAAAAAAAGAGGTAAACCTGACTAAATACATCTCATGTTCCCACCTCATCTAATAAGGGATGAGAGTTTTAAAAGACATATACAGAGGTGCCTTTTTTCCCCTCTCTCCCAACTCTCATAAGGTGGTTCTGTCCCACTGAAGACCTGGTCTTAGCAGGGATACAAACAAAAAATGTCTAGAGGGATTCCAGGTTCTTTGATAAAAGAACCCTTAAAAGATGTACATATATATATACACACACACACAGATTTTCTTATTGAAAATCAAAACATAAACTAAAAATAGGCAAAACAACAGTCGCAAAGAATAGATACTTTATGGCTCTAGGGAAAACTAGTGACGTAGCCACAGCCACTGCCTCTGACAGCTCAGGACAGTGAAGTGACACATGAGTCTCTGCCAAGAAAAGGAGCAGCTCTGGGCTGGCGCACGGGGAAGAGTGCAGAGCTTGAGGACAGGGAGGTCACCGATTACAGTGTGGAAGCCATGAAGAATACAGGGTGGAAAAGAGATCTGCAGGACCAGTTGATCCAGCGTTCTCCACCCTGCGTGGCGCAACACACGTGCTGGGAGTAAACAGGCAGCAAAAAAATCAACAACTTCCTAATCTGACTCTCCAGCAACTGCTGGAATGCTGGAAGGAGAATGGTTCAGGAAAACAGGAGACCTCGGAGCTCCTGAAACAGCGACCCGGCAAAGCAGCCTTACTTTCGTTGGGCAGCTCCTCGTCSTCGAGGGCGGCCGAGGCGTCGCTCCCGCCCTCCTCCAGGGTGAGGATGAGGGGGACATCGTCGTCCATGCTCACGGCCATGCCGGCCGCTCGGCGGCTCCCGCTGCAGGGGCTTCGAGCGGCGCCTCCCCGGGGAAAACGGGCTGGTCACAAGCTCGCTCCGGAAAGTCTTCCATCGGGGGCGTCCTCTGGACACAAGGATACAGAGGGGTGTGAAGCCGCCCGCGGACGCCATGGAGGGTCACACAGCCCTGGTGACTCGCTCTGGGCCAGCGCTGCCAGGCACGGCGCTCCACGGGGCTTGTACCCAAAAAGCTGGTTGTAAAGAGCCAGGCGGGCCCGCTTGGTCCTACCACGTGTCCCCGTGTCCCAGTGCTGCAGGGGGCCAGGTAATCCTGCCGCTAGTGTCCCTGTGCCCCGTGCTGCAGGCCACCCCCTCCCGCTCACGACCCCGTTCACCGGTGCTGCAGGGTGCCCGCGCCACGCGTGTCGCGGTCCCCGCGGGCCCTACCTGGCGCCGCACGGTGCCGGCGGTGCCCGCGGCGGGCGGCTCCGCGCCGCGGCTCCAGCGCGGAGGGCGGCAGGGAGCGGGGCCGGCGGCAGTGCGCGCACATGAAGCTCCGGCGGCTCCGACAGCGGCAACGTCCGAGCCAGGGATTTCTGTGAAAAGAGCGGAAGGAGGGATAAAAACAAATAAATAACGATAATCCTCCCCCTCACCCCGCGCACCGGAGCGAGGCCTCGCCGCCAACCGGCCCCGCCGCCCCCGCTCCCCGCCGAGCCCGGGCGCATCCCCCGCCGCCCCCGCGCGCAGGGAGCCCGCGCGGCCGCGAGTCCCCGCCCGGAGGCCCCCGACTCGCCGCCATCGTCACCGTCTGAACCGCCCCCCCAGTCCCGGCCCCATCGTTGCGCACCGGCACCCGCCGCCGCCGCTCGCCTCAGCGCCCGGCGCGGCCTGGCCCCGCCTCCCCCAAGTCCCATTGGTTGCCGCCAGTAAGGCCCCGCCCTCATAGGCCGAGCCTACCGGGGAGCAGCCAATATGCGCTCGGTGCCCCTCTAGCCCCGCCCATCCACGACTCTCCGCCCCACGGGAGCATCCGGATTATTCCCCGCCTCCTCCCGCGGCTCGCCTCGCCGTTGGACCGCGGCGCCGCCCGTCTTGTTGATCGCGGCGCTGATTGGCTTGGCGCGGCGAGGGGGCGGGACAGCAGCGCCGTGGGCGGACCAAACCCGCCCTCCGTGTGGAAGCGCCGCGCGGCGCCATTGGCGGCGRGGTCAGAGGTGAGCGCGGCGGTCGCCTAGCAACAGTCACCTAGTAACGGGCAGGGTTAGGGCCCAGCCCGCGGCCTTTCCGTGCGGCCCCCGSGAGACCCGGGGCTGGAGGGGGGTCCCCCCTCGTAGCTCCCCCTGTGGAACCAGGCRGCAGAGGGACCGGGCAGTGTCCGGAGCGCAGTACAACCCCCGAGCGGCCCCGGGAGACCTTTCGGGTGTGATCCGGCCTCGTGCAGGGAGCCCTCTACACCGAGGGATTCCCCTTTCTGCCTAGGAGGATCCCCAAATCGAGGGCAAAAATACCTCAGCTCGGGGGAGATCTCCTGAAGAACGGGGTGTTAACACTGAAATACAATGACGTGGGCTCAAAGCTGTGCTCATTTCTCAGGCTACTTCCCACCAGGCTTCAGGTATCTGCACATAAAACCGAGCACTGAATTCAAAAGAGTGAAGCGGACATGAGAGGAAAAAATAAATACATTGATAAAGGTATGCTGCTTCGCGGCGTGGCCGTCCTACAAGGCGGTGCGTCCAGATGGATCCTTGTCCATGGAGGCAGGATCCTTGTCCATGGAGGCAGGATCCTTGTCCATGGAGGCAGGCCGCTCACCCAGGACACGGCAGCCAGGGGCAGTTCAGCACCAGGGTTTGCCTCTGCGTTGGGGCTTTTTCATTTATTTATTTTCTTTCCTCGTTTTGCTTTATGGAGGGTGGACAAATCCCACRGTAACGGGGCGCGCACGAGGCACCTCGCTCATCCACCTGCTGCTCGGAACCGGTTCCCGCTTTCGCGTCRATCCTCAACCCTGCTGTCTCCACCTAGTGTCCAAATCTCGCTTGTTTCGCTCCCTGCCCGCTCGAGAGCCTCGCAGGTTTAGCAGCTTGCACGTCACCMCGCTGACACCCAAACTGAGCTTAACGGGCTTGGATTCGTGCCCTCAGCCMCAACGCCGCCTCTGAGACGCCTCCAGTGGCTTCCACGTCCCTGCACTTTCAACCAGATGAAGAAAAGCTGCTGGATTAGCAGCAAAACAAAACGTAGGGAGGGTCCTGAAAGCTTGCAGCGAATTGCAAGTCGAGATCCTCACCTAGAGAGATCTTCAATGACACCAGGGTCTGGGGGCTTCCCAGCCGCCAGGACGGCTGCAGCACCGATGGGATCGGGGCAGGACTTGCAGACGCTCGTCCACACCRACGGCTCCCCTGAAGCTCCTCTGCACATGCCTCGCTTCAGGAGTGTACAGGATGCATACGGAGAGGAATAAAGAGAYGGTGGGCACCACCAAACCCGCCTGTCCGAGCCCTCCGGCAGGCTGCTTTCTGTGCCCAGCATCGGGAAGGAGGCTCCAGCCCGCCGCTGCATTATCCCACCAAGGAGGGATGCTGTCTGCAAAGCAGGAAAAGCTACAGGAGGATTTTTCAAAGAAATATGAAAATATTAGGACCTGGCACCCCGTGAGTTTCCCATCCAGGCATGTATCTTTTTCTGCTCTGAATACGAATGGAATACGTACTGAATATACAGACATACATGTTTCACTGTCTTGGGAGTCCAGGCTGTGCTACGTGCTATCATAAGGGCAACTGCAGTCCAGGCACCTCCTCTCACATATTCTTTGCACTAAACAAGCAAGTAGCAGTTTTTAGGCCTGATATATGGCGATTCTTTGCATTCCCAGGGACCAGGAGCCCTGTCCACATGTAGGTCCCACATCCTCATCCTGCCCTGTGTCCTGCTGTCCTAGCCGGACATCCTGCATGGAAACAACCGGACTCATTCCCTCACCTCGTCTGATATTCCCAGGACAGGCAAACGAAGGCTGCGAGTACCACGGGGGCTGTCCTGCTCCAAGAGGGCACTCGCTGCCCCACCGATGCTGCAGTCGCTCTCGGCCCCCTGCTCATCCTCTATCCAACAGCAACCCCCATCCCGCTGCTCCCCAATGGCTCCATCCCTTGTGTGCAGCTGCAGGAGGCTCCAGGGACCCGCTCATTGAGACATCTGCCCCCTGACATGGATAATTTAGGGGTGTATTTACACAGAGGGGCGTTTCTGTTACTTCCAGGGAGGCCTGGGCTTGCAAACAGATGCTGCCTTGGAGCTCCTGGCAAAAGACGGAGCAGCCGCGCTGCTAGACCGGACCCTCATCAGAGGAATGTGGGGCGTTGCAGGGGCTGTGGCAGGGCACTGGTTTTTACAGTTTTCRGTCTTGGCGTAGCCTGAAGCCAACRGGAGGCTCTCYGGGGTGTTCAGACGAGASAGGGAAYGGGAACGTCCTCTGCYGGGAGCACCCCGGCCCTCAGAGCCTGAATCACTCTTGGGCCGTCTCCAGATGTAGGAATTGCCCCTGCGCTCTGTGCTGAGGTTTTCTAACGCCGGGGACGCCGGGGCCCGTGGGTGGACTGCTCTCAAGGGCGTCTCCTTGGAGCGGGAACAAAGGCCGGGCTGGTGCCGGGGGGCRGACGAGGGGCTCCAGAGCAGCGCACGGAGTCTGGCTACGTCTTCTCTCTTCATCCAGGCCGGATCCTCCCGCTTGGTGCCAAACAGAGACTCATCGCAGTAGGAYGGAGCGCGACTCTTCAACCTCCGCAAAGAAACAAGGGGAGAGAGAGACGCGTTGCTGGGGAAAGCCAGCGGAGAGGCCTGATCCCGGGCGCCATGGAACAGGGACGAGGCGCGTGGGAGAGGCTCCCGGAGGGCTCCTCGCAGAGGCAACCCAGCTGTTGTGCTGGTGTGCTGGGACAGCGAGCGGGGGCACCCGGCGGGCCGGGCTCGTGTGTTCCCGGGGGCCGCTCCGACACAGCGGCCATGGGACCGGGCAGGAGCTCACCCGCAGGAGCTCCGGGCACAGGGGCCATGGGGGCCGCTCACCTGCAGGAGCTCCGGGCGCGGGGGCCGCGGGGGCCGCTCACCTGCAGGAGCTCCGGGCGCGGGGGCCTCTCACCTGCAGGAGCTCCGGGCGCGGGGGCCGCGGGGGCCGCTCACCTGCAGCACTAACGGTCGCAGGTGCGCGCGGCGGTAACGGCACGGCCGTTGGGCGCCAAGGGCCGTCGTGGGCAGGGGCGGCAGCCCGGCGAGCACCGGCCGAGGCGGGGGCGGGCGGGCGGCCGCGGGGCTGCCGAACAGCGACTCGTCCACGAAGGAGGGCCGGGCCCTGCGGCGGCCCCGGCTCCGCGGCGGCACCGCGGCCATGGCCGGGGGGCTGGCACTGCTGCATGGAGAGGGATGAACTGGATTGGAAGGGTCTGGGAAAGGGGGTCCCTGAGGATGCTGCCCCGAGGCGGCCCCCRGCTGATACAGAGCCCCTCCAGGCCTTGGATCCCCCCAAATCTCATCCCAAAATCCCATCCCGATAAATCCCCAAATCCACCTCAAACTCCCTTAAATCCCCCAATCTACCCCAAAATCTGCTGCCCCCAGCCCAAAACCCCCCAGCCCATCCGCCCCCAAACCCCCTAACTAACCCTGACCCCTCCAGCCCAGCCCAGCCCAGCCCAGCCCCAACTCCTCCAAACCTCCCCCAAACCCCCATCCCAAATGCCCCGAAATCCCCAAATCCTCCCCCAGCCCCTCTGTCCCCCCCGCCGCCGCCCCAACCTGGCCGGGCGCAGCAGGCCCCGCCCCTTCCGCCACTGCCGCTCCGCCCCGGGGGCGGGGCCCCGCCACGTGCTTCCGCCTCCCGCCGCCGCCGGCAAGATGGCGCCGCCGCGCGCCCGCCGCCCGCGGGGCGGCCCCGCGCCCGGGGAGCAGCGCCCGGGGGCACCGGTAGGGGGCGGCCGGAGGGGGGGCGCGCCGGGTCCCCGCTGTCCCCAGCCCCGGTGGCCCCGATGGCCCCGATGTCCCCCCTGCCCCGCGTGCCCACGTCCCCGGTGCGCGGTGCCCCGAGGCCCCTGTCACCGCTTCCCGGTGTCCGTCTCCCGTGATGTCCCGTGTCCCCTGTGTCCCGACTGTCCCCCGCGTGCCCAGTGTCCCCATGTCCCGTGTGCCCCCCATAGCCCGCGTGCCAACGTCTTGGTGCCCAGTGTCCCCAGATCCCTGTGACCCTGCTTCCTGGTGTCCCCAGTGTCCATCTCCCTTGATGTCCCGTGCCCCCCATGTCCCAACTGCCCCCCGTGTCCCAACTGTCCCCCGTGTGCCCAGTGTCCCCACGTCCCTGCTGCCAAGTGTTCCCAGCGTCCCCCTGTGCCCGGTGTCCCCAACCCCTGTGTCCTGGTGCCCAGTGTCCCTTGGTGCCCGTGTCCCCATATCCCGGGTATCCCCGGTGCCCCCAGCCGCGCCGTGTCCCCGCATCCCTCCTGTGGTGCCCCTCACCGTGGCGCCCTGCCCTCCGCAGCCGCTGCCGGCCTTTCCCGCTGCCGAGGAGGCCGCGGCCGAGCCGGACACCCAGGCCCTGGTGCGGGCGCAGAACAAGAAGAAGAAATCCGGCGGCTTCCAGTCCATGGGTGCGTGTGTGGGGAATCCTTGGGATCGGCGCCGCTTCCCGCTGGGAACGGGGCTGAGCGGGGGTGTCTGCTCCGGCCGAGGGGCCGGCGTCGCTGCGTGGCCTGAGCCGTGTCCCCCGCAGGCCTGAGCTACCCCGTGTTCAAAGGGATCATGAAGAAGGGCTACAAGGTGCCCACGCCCATCCAGAGGAAGGTGAGACCCCCGGGGGGCCGCGGGGCGGGCGCCGGGGCCGCGGGGGGCGGCGCGGCCACGCGGGCGGGCTCTGTCTTGCAGACCATCCCGGCGATCCTCGGCGGCAAGGACGTGGTGGCGATGGCGCGCACGGGCAGCGGCAAGACGGCCTGCTTCCTCATCCCCATGTTCGAGAAGCTCAAGGCGCCCAGCGCSCAGGCGGGCGCCCGAGCCCTCGTCCTCTCGCCCACCCGCGAGCTGGCCCTGCAGACCATGAAGTTCACCAAGGAGGTGCCCGGGCGGGGGGCAGGGCAGGCACCAACGGTGCAAGTGACGCCGTGAAGTTGGGGGGCCGCGTGAAGCGTTGAGGGGCTTGTGATGCTCTGGGGTGGCTCTGGGAAGCTCCGTGAAGCTTTGAGGGGCTCTGTGATGCTCGGGGGGGCTCTGGGAAGCTCCGTGAAGCTTGGAGGGGACTCTGTGACGTTCTGGGGGGCTCCATGAAGCTCTTGGAAGGCTCTACAGCACTTTCTGGGGTTCCGCGATGCTCTGTGGGGTTYACRTGAAGCTCTTGGAGAGCTCCATGAGGTTCTGTGGGTCTCTGTGAAGCCATGGGGCTCCGTGACGCCCTTGGGGACTCCGTGAGGCCGTGGGGCTCCGTGACGCTCGGTGGGGTTTATGTGAAGCTCTTGGRGAGCTCCATGAGGCTCCATGGGTTCTCCTGGAAGCTCTTAGGAGCTCCACGAAGCTCTGTGGGGCTCCGTGAGGCCGCGGGGCTCGTGCTGCAGGAGCTGTGGAGCTGCCTGCGAAGGGTGAAGGTGCTTAATGCACCGAGGGGAGGGCAGGCGGGAGGGAAACGCGCCGAGCCGGTGCCCTGGTGGTCCCCCTGCCCGTTGTGGGGTGTCCCCAGCCCTGGCAGCAGCGGGGGGAGCAGCGCAGGGAGCTGGGTTGGTGCCGAGCCTGCCTGGAGCCGCGCCGTGTTCCTCCCTGTCCTTGCAGCTGGGCAAGTTCACGCGCTTGAAGACGGCCCTTGTGCTGGGAGGAGACAAGTGAGTCACAGAYGGGGTCATTGCCACCATCTCCCCTAGCGCTGTGCGGGCACTTGGCCTGTCCCGGYGTCCCCAAGTGTCCCCAAGGCACCTCTGCCGCCGGGCCCCGTCTCAGTCTCGCTCCTCTCTTGCAGGATGGAGGACCAGTTTGCTGCGCTGCACGAGAACCCCGACATGTGAGTGCCCGGTGGGGCTGGCRGGGCTGCCGTGGTGAGGAGACGTGTGACGAGGGGCACCAGACGCGCACCCTGGTGGCCTGGTCCTGGGGGATCAGCTGCTGGAGCTGGGAAGCTCCTTCTGCTCCAGCCCCACGAACTGCCCGGTCCTGCTTCCAGTGCTRTCCAAACACTAGCTGAATTCCTCCTCTTCCTCTGTACCACCCAAGGGTTGGCACCACGMAGGAGGTTCCCAGGGTGGTTGTGGTGGTCACGGCTGTGTCCAATGGGCACGTCCTGGGCTTCCTTCAGAGCATCTCACTGGGCCCTCTCTGTGGGGCCAGGGAGCCTCTGCCAGGTCTTGTCCGAGCCAGACTTGTGCTCTGGCACCCGCAAAGGAGGGGGAGACCCGTTCCGTTCTGGTGCCACATGTGGGGCCCCCCAGAGAGACACAGCCCCTCCCAGGCCTCTGGGGACACTGGAGAGGCCCCTCGCTGGGGTCACCGTCTGAGTATTTTGGGCTCTCTTGCCCGCAGAATCATCGCCACGCCGGGGCGCCTGATGCACGTGGCGGTGGAAATGAACCTGAAGCTGCAGAGCGTGGAGTACGTGGTGTTCGACGAGGCCGACAGGTCAGCGAGCGTGGGCTGAGGGYGGCTGGGTGGGCGGATGTGCCAGCGCTCTGATGTCCTGTGTCCCCTCTKATGTCCTGTGTCCCTTCCTCGGCAGGCTCTTCGAGATGGGCTTTGCGGAGCAGCTCCAGGAGATCATCGCTCGGCTCCCAGAGAGCCACCAGACCGTCCTCTTCTCRGCCACGCTGCCCAAGCTGCTTGTGGAGTTTGCTCGGGCCGGTGAGGACCGGAGGGTGGAAAGTGACTTTTTGGGGTTGGACTGTGGGAAGCTGGGTTAAGGTGAGCAGCGTGTGACCATGTCCCGTGTGGGACTTGCCTCCCACAGGACTCACGGAGCCCATGCTGATCCGCCTGGATGTGGAGTCCAAGCTTAGCGAGCAGCTCAAGGTGAGAGGAATGGGGGGACCTCAAGACGCTGGGGGTCGGTCACCTTGTGCATCCTCCTCTGCCRTTAGGGTACCCTGCACCTCCTGCAAGCCAGGGCCAGCAGAGCCATGTCTTGTGGTGACAAGAAGGTGCAAGGGAGGGTGCCTGGTGTGGGATCTGTCCTGCTGGCAGCTGGGCATGGCTGGGGGGCCCTCCTACCTTGAAGTGCTATGGGCTGGCAAGCAGCCCAGTGGCATGTGAGCCGTCCCCAACCTTGGGTACAGACGTGTTGGGGCTTAAACATAAAAGATGGGGCAGAAAACTTAACACACTGGGGCTGGGATATCAGCTGAAAATGCACAGGGCTGAGAAGAGCCCAGCCCTGCTACCCTGTTTCCTTTCCCCTGCTGTTGTGTGTTAGAGCAGCATGCGAGAAGGACCCGGGAGGGGWCGGGTAGCTGGGAGTGTCCCCAAGAGCAGGGGGTCCTGGAGGGGCAGGAGGTGGCTGAGCCCTCTGTTCGCAGCTCGCTTTCTTCCACGTGCGCGGGGATGACAAACCCGCCGTGCTGCTCCACCTGCTCAGGAGCGTGGTGAAGCCCCAGGACCAGACTGTCGTCTTCGTGGCCACCAAGCACCACACGGAGTATCTCAAAGAGGCAAGTAGCATTTGGAGGCACCCGGTGGAGTTTAGGAGGTCAGGGTGGGCACCCTAGGCTCTCAGGGCCCTGGAGGACCCTGCCTCTTGGCTGAGGGTGCCTTCCAAGGTGGGATCTGATCGCTCTTTCTCCTTGTCCAGTTGCTGACAGCACAGGGCATCCACTGCACGCACATCTACAGCTCCCTGGATCAAACCGCCCGCAAGATCAACATCGCCAAGTTCTCCCATGGCAAGTGCCCCGTGCTGCTGGTTACGGACGTGGCCGCCCGCGGTCTGGACATCCCCATGCTGGACAACGTCATCAACTACAGCTTCCCYGCCAAGGGCAAGCTGTTCCTGCATCGTGTTGGTGAGTGCCCGGCCTAGGGCTCCTTCCAACCTGGCATCTCCTCAGGAGGGGGGTGGCACCGAGGGCCTCCATGTTTCAAGGAATCTCCCTATGCCCTGCAGGGAGTATCCTGGAGGCAAGTGGGTACCTGGGCTTTAACTGTGAGGGCTCCCCTGGGCAGAGCAGGGGCCTTCCCTTCATGGCACRTGCACCACAAGGTCCCCTACCCGCAGGGATCAGTTTGGAGCAGCCACAGGGCAGGGACACGGGCTCGTTTTTTATAGAATGATTGAGGTTGGAATGGACCTCTAGATCTCATCTAGTCCAGCTGCCCTGCTCAAGCCCCCCCTAGAACATATGGCACAGGGTGGCATCCAGGCGGGTGTGGAAGATCTCAAAAGGAGACTCCACAACCTTTCTGGGCAGCCTCTTCCAGGGCTCCATCAGCCTCACAGTAAAGAAGTTCTTCCTCACACGTTTGCYCCTTTGTCAGCAGTGTCCACCCCACAAACAGCCTAGGAACCTGGCTCCGTGAGACACCGGCAGCTCCCTGGCACGTTGAGCTGCCGCTGGGCCCGGTTTCCCACTCTCCTCTCCCCCATCAGGTCGCGTGGCCCGAGCCGGCCGGAGCGGCACTGCCTACTCCCTGGTGGCTCCCGATGAGATGCCCTACGTCTTCGACCTCCACCTCTTCCTGGGACGCCCGCTCGTCCTCGCCGGTGCCCAGGAGATGCCCGCTGGTAAGACAGACCGGGCACAGCCCTGAGGGTGGCCACAGGGGMGCCGGAGGTGACGCTGCTCCTGTGGCCGCAGATGCCGACGGCGTGCTGGGCCGCGTGCCGCAGAGCCTGGTGGACGACGAGGAGTGYCTGCTGCTCACGGACCACGAGGGCTCGCTGGAGCTGCAGAGCCTGCGCCGCGTCGCCGCCAACGCCCACAAGCAGTACGTGCGCTCCCGGCCCGGCCCCTCGCCCGAGTCCATCAAGAGGGCCAAGGACCTGGACGTGTCCCAKCTGGGCATCCACCCGCTCTTCAGTGAGTGCTTTGGGGGTGCCAAGGGAGGGGGGTGCCATCCTTGTTGTGCAGGAGCTAACGTGTACGCCGTGGCACCCAGGCGCTCGCTTCGAGGACACCGAACTGCAGAGGCTCAAGTTGGTGGATAGCATTAAAACCTACAAGTCAAAGGCGGTGAGTTGATGCCAGCCTGTGCCCCCCTGCTAACCCAGGCACCTCAGGGACTCCTGTCCCTAGTCCCCCTTGGTGCTTCCTGGCCACCTCCCTGTGATAGGGTGCGGAYTGTTGGTGCCCTTGTGGGCACAAGCCACATGTGTGGGGTCATCGCTGTGGGCTCAAGCCCTGCTACTCTGGCTACCAGAGGTTAGGAAGGGAGGTAGAGGGAAAAGAAACGGGAGAGAAGGTCTATCCCTCTGGCCACAGTCCCTGTGAAATGCAGCTCCCAGGGTTCACGTTCTTGCTCTCTCTCTCTCTCTCTGCCCACCCTGGGGCCAGACCATCTTCGAGATCAACGCCACCGCCCGCACGGTGGCCAGCACGGTGATGCGCTCGAAGCGGCTCCGGGACCGCGTCCTCATCGAGAAGTACCAGCGTGGGCAGCAGGAGAAGCGAGCGGCCGCTCTCAAGGGGCCAGGGCTGCTTCCCGCGCCCCCGGGGACTGAGGAGAAGGAGGGAGAGGAGGAAAACCTCCAGGTAAGGAGGCAGGGAACAGTTCTGCTGCGGTTGTGGYAGCTGCCCCACGGCCACTGTCGCTTGGCTGCTCGCTAGCCCCAGGGCTGTGCTGGGGCTTTGGCACTGGCACCATGGCTTCCAGGAGAGCTGGGTGCCAGRCTCCTGCAAGCAGGGGAACGTGGCACCTCTCTGCCTCTGCTCCAGGACRTGTTCTCCACCGTGATGGGCGGAAAGCGGAAACGGGGCCGGGAGGGAGAAAACAGCCCTAGGAAGAAGTCACAGCAGCCGGCATGCCGGGACGAGGACTTCTACATCCCCTACCGGCCCAAGGACTTYGAGAGCGAGAGGGGGTGAGTCAGCGAGGGGCGCCCCCCACCCTCCTGCGCCAGCCCGGGGCGGCTCATGGAGCTACTCCCCTACCTGTCCCCTCCCGTGCAGGCTGAGCGTGGGCGGCGAGGGCAGCCCCTTCGAGCAGCAGGCAGCCGGCGCCGTCCTGGACCTCATGGGTGATGAAAACCACAACCTCAACAAGAGCAAGCAGCTGCTCAAGTGGTGAGCGGGGCCGGGGCGGGGCGGGGGACGTCAGGGACCTGCCCTCCCTCTGAAGACCCCTGGCCCTTTCTGGTGGCTCAAGGGGGCAGYTGGAGCTGAGATACCCAGGGGTGAGGATGGGGTTGGGGGCACAGTAGAAGCCTCATCTGCAAGAAGTTCCCCGTCTTCTCCTAGTCCCACCACCTCTCCTTCCTTCACAGGGACCGCAAGAAGAAGAGATTCGTGGGGCAGACGGGCCAGGAGGACAAGAAGAAGGTGCGAACGGAAAGCGGGCGCTACATCAACAGCTCCTACAAGAACAACCTGTATCCTGTCCCTGTGCCGGAGCGGGAGGCCTGGGGCTGAGGGCAAGCACAGAGCCCATGGGCAGCCACCCGGCCTTGCATCCTGCACCCAAGACCACGTGTGGTGCCAGGCCCGGGCATGTGGGCCACCTGCCCCACGTGCTGGCCAGCACCGGGGCCGTGGGCCCGGAGGGAGAGTGCTGTTAGACGGTGTTGGGRGTCAAGTGATGGGGAGCTGCCACACGTTTCCTTAACACGCTGGCCCAGCTATGAGAAGTGGAAGCAGAAATACAAGGTTGAYGAGCGGGACGAGGAAGAGGAAGAAGAAAGAAGGGGGGAGCAGATCCGCGGCAAGCACAGACGAGGGCACCGTGAGTACCCGAACAAGCGGTGGGGCCCCGCACGTCCCCTGCGTGCCCCAGRTACCTCGCTGCGCTCGCCAGGTCTCCCTTCGTGCCTGAACCTGCCTCTTGGTCCACCCTGCAGGGCCGCGGCCTGCGCCCGGCCAGGGCAAGGTGCGCTCGGAGCTGAAGAACAAGCAGCAGATCCTGAAGCAGCGCAAAGCGGCGGCCAAGCAGCGCTTCCTGCAGCGCGGCGGCCTCAAGCGCCTCAAGGCCCGGAGCCGGCAGCGGGCGCAGGAGCTGCGGCAGATGGCATTCGGGCGCTGCACCGGCGCCGCCAGGAAGGGCAAGCTGCGCAAGAGGATGTAGGAGAGACRGGGCCCTGCAGGGCCAGGGATGCCCTCCCTTCGGGCTTCGTGTCGCCAAAGGGGACATTAAAGGTCAGGGGGGTTTTGGATGCTGCCTCCTCTTTGGCCTCGTCCTCGAGGGATCTGAGTGCTGCCTCTGGGGACGTGCGGGAARGGGAAATCGCGGGCCAGGCTTCAGGACCAGCCTGGCTTTGGGCACCTCGGCCCTCGCCTACCTCGCCAGGCCCTTTCCCTCCGTCTGCACTCGCTCCAACTCCCCCTGCTCAGCCTGGCGCCTCTTCCASCCCGCACGCTTTGACACAGGACTGTGGTGGCACCAGAGTTGCTCCTCTGCACGAGCTGCGGCACATCCTGCCCTGCTGCCCTTGGTGCCTGGGGGATTCCTTCCCCCTTGGGCTCCCCAGGGCGCAATCCAAAAACAAGTCAGCCGAGCAGCTGGGTTCTGCTTTGACAGCTTTAGGTGACACCAAGACCATGACTGTGACTGGCAGCTCTCCCTTCCTCCTCCTGGCACCAGTTTGTGCAGCCTCTGCAGCACCCATTCCAGAATCAGCCCTGGGCCGCCCTCCTGGCAGGGCCCTGACCCAAGTCCATGCCRTGGTGGTGCTCAAAAACCACGTGTCCCGCTGCCCTTTCCAGCGTGGGTCAGCATGGAGCATGGCCCAGGCGTACTGGAGATGGAGAGCAGCCTTGGTCCCAGGGTGTTTGCTGCATGTCCTGGCCAGGCTCGCGGGCTGGGCCCCTTCCCAGCCCTGGGGCTGGGCAGCTCTTCTCCAGGCAGGGGTTATTCCCGGCTCAGAGGGGCTGGTGGGCGCCYGCTGGCGGCAGCAGCCTCCCCCGGACCCAGCTCTGCCCGGATGGCAGCCAGGTCCCGCATGCAGAGCAGCACCTGCAGCGATGGCGCCCTCAGCACCCGCCAGCGGCACGAGCGGCCCCAGCGACACGAGCGTCCCCGTTCCCACAGAGCTGCCCAGAGCGGGCACTGTGCTGACCGTGTCCAGCTGGGCCTCGGTGTCCTCGAGGGCGGCGGCGGCCGGCACCTTGAGCTGCTTGGTGGCCAGCTGGAAGAGGTTGAGCACGGCCATGCGGATCTGCCCCAGCAGCAGCGTCTTGTGCGCGGCCGTGGCCTGGAAGTGGCTCCAGCGGGAGGCCTGGGGCAGAGCGCCAGGGAGCCGCGCTCAGAGCGGGGTGCCCGGGCAGCTGGGCCGGCCCTGCC
>PTEX01000075.1:932923-966037 GCA_003342815.1 Eudromia elegans
CTGGGCCGCGCGCTCCAGCACGCGCTGCAGGAAGTCGCCGAAGACGCGGAGGCCCCGCAGGCGCCGGGACAGGCGGTGCCGGCGCCGCAGCAGCCCCGCGAGCTCCCGGCGCAGGCGGGCGGCCTCGTGGCTCTGTCGCGCCGCCTGCTCCCGCTCCCGGCGTGCCCGCCCCAGCGCCCGCGCCCGCCCAGCCGCTGCCGCCTGCGCGGACACGGTGCTGAAGGACCAGCGGCACCGCGGGCACCGGCGGCACTGCCGTTACTGGCACCGCTATGGGGACCGGCCCCACGGCCTCACCTCGAGGAAGGTGGCGCAGCCCCCAACCCGCTCACGGAGCTGCTGCTCCTGGCGCGCCAGCTCCTGCCGCCGCCGCTCCAGGCGCTCCATGCGCTGCCCGAAGGCCTGGGGGCCGCGCGGGCGTCAGGGCAGGGGGACAAGGCCGGGCCCGGGCGGGCGCTGCCCGCGGTGCCTCACCTGGCGCTGCGCCCACAGCGCCCGCTCCGCCTCGGCCGCCTCGCGCTGCTTCAGCAGCAGCCGCGTGGAGGGCGGCAGCGCGTCCCACGGCGGCACCGTCCTGCGGGGACGGGACGGGTGGGGAGGGCCGCCCCAACACCCCCTGTGGTGACCCCCCGCCCTGCAGGGCCACCCTGGGCACTCAGCACCCACACAGTGACACCCGCCCTGCAGGGCCACCCTGGGGTGCATCACCCACACGGTGACACCCGCCCTGGTGCTCTGCCCCACATCATTCCGAGACAGCCGCAAACCCCCCCTGTGCCCCATGCTAGGCTCCCCCGTGACCCCCATGCAGCCCCTGCGGTGGGACCTGGGACAGGGTCCCCCTGTCCGCCCCACACGGAGCCCRTGCCCACGCAGAGCAGCCGCCCGCGACGCCGGTCCCGCTGGGGCCCGGAATGGGGACCTCACGCCCTGGAGCGGCAGCTTGTCCCGCAGCGCGGCGCGCAGACGCTCCTCCAGCCGCAGGGCCATGGCGGGCGGGATCCCGCGGGCGCCCGGGCGACGGCGGCACAACAGCGTCGCCAGGGGAAGCTTCGCCCGCGCGCCTCCCGGCATCCTCCGCTGCGTGCGGCCGCGCGCCGGCTCCGCTCGGCTCCTCCGCGGCCCCCGCTGCCCTCCCGAGCGCTCCGTGCCCGGCCGGCCCCATGGGGGCCCTCCCTGCCCGCTCCGCTCTCCTCCCTTTCACTCCTGCTCCTCTCCTCTGCCCCTCCGCGGGCTCAGACCCCTCCGCTTCACCCCCAACAGACCCGTAGTTTCCTCCCACACCTCTCTGGGTGCCTCCCGTGCCCTCCACGTGCCTTTCCACACCCCTCCTCCCTTTACACTGTGTCCCCGTCACAGTCCTGGCCCCGTCCCCTCCATGCACCCTCAGAGTCCCCTGTGTAACCCTCATTCCCCCGCACCCAACCAGCCCCGCTCCCAGTCCCGTTGCCGATGCCCTTCCCAGTCCATCCCCACCCACTGCTCCCTTCCGCTTCTCCCCATGCCCTGTTACTCCCTCCACTGCCCCTGCGTGTTCAGGTTTGCTCTCTGATCCCCTCCGTTAGCCACTACACACTTTCTGACAAGCCCCSTATCACCCCTCTCACACTCTCATCCTCTCCCTTCCCCATGTGCATCCTTCCGACCCATGCGTGTCCTGGGATTCTCTCYGTTCCCATTCAGTCCGTGCTCCATTCCCCTTACACATCCCTCAGACCCCTCCGCTCCCCTCCAGCACAATTCCCTCCGTCACTGCGGGCCCAGATCCCTGCACACAGAGGTGATCCCTACTCACCTCCTCGTTCGTCCGTGCACACCCCGAGCCCCTTCTCCTCCTCCTCTTGGTCTCCCTCTGTGCTTTCCCTCATGATCTGCCATCCCCACCCAAACTGCACAGTGCAGAATTCCTCTCACTTTGGCCCAGAGCAACATTTCAGATGAACTTGGAGAAAAAWATATTTATAATAAAACCCATCAGAGCCTCCCTGGAGAGCCTGCCCCACTCATGTCCTGCCACACACAAGTAGCTCCTCCTGCTGTCACCCTGCTCGAGGTGACTTTCTCCATGGTGACTCCCGCGACCCCGGCATCACTCATGGTGGCCGACCAGAACCCCGTGCTGGCATTCAGGTCTGAGAGGGACATCAAGGCGAGCAGGCTACTGGGACCCTTCCCTGAGCTCTGCCTGCCTTGGGATGCCACCTGGTTACAAAGRATACCTGAGACAAAGAGGAACACTGAAAGAAAGACGGAGAAATGGAGAAACAAAGCTGGGGAAGGATGGAGCAAAAACTGGGGAAGGGACGAGTGGAGAAGGAAGTGGGAATGTTCTGACCAGGCAGGTCCGTTGCACCACCCTAACAACCTGGGTTCAGCCACATGGGAATGAGGATGCGTTTGAAACTGGGCTTCCAGCTGCAGCACTCCGCATTTCCACAAAAAGGAATGGAAGCTACGTGACTGGTGCCTCTTCTCTCCTTGCTTCCTGCGGCGAGGCCCTGTCGTGCTGTTCACCATCACCACCTGCACAGGGCACAGAGCAGCGGCGTCACGATGAGAGCCAGTGAGGCAGGAACAGGAATCCCGCTCCCCTGGCGGATGCTTCTGGAGGACCTGCAGYTCAGCAGGAGAGCAGACGAGCCCGGCCCGACAGGCAGGCAGGGAGCAGGCACCCGCGCTCACCTTGTGCGGGGCGGCCGATGCTCGCCCCATTGACCAGCGCCATCACCTCGTGCTTGGTGGAGCCGCCTGTGATCTCCTCCTTACCCTCATCGTCGTCTTCCGAGTCCACGAGCACTAGGACATCGCTCGAGTCTGGATTTCTGAGAAGAGCAGAGGAAGCAGCGGTGGGTTTGAAAGATGCAGATGGCTCGTCCTGACCCCATCCCTCCAGCTCTGCTAGTTCTGTACATCAATGTGACCGATTTGGGTGGACTTTTCCCATCCTGCACTTGAGGAACAGGTCTTGGACCCTGCTGGTGGCAACACCAACAGCAATCCGCACTGCTTCCCCTCTGTCTTCTGAGGTCCTCCAACCATTTCACAAATATTCAGGGGCTAAACTTCAAGAGCAGCTCCTGAGTGCAGTTTCTTTCCCCACTTGTACAGATGGGGAAAGACGACATCCAGAACAGAGCCCTGCCACCTCCCTTGTCCCAAGGAGCTCTTCTGGACAGCCCTTTCCCACCCTAACAGGGGCCTTGCCAGCACCATCCCCACAGGCAGGACGTGTTTGCCATGACGCCAGCGAGTTCAACAAGGACGGGGTTGGRCAAAGCCGACACTCACCCGAATGCAGTGCCTGAACAGGAGACAATAAAGCAGAAAAGACAACGTTAGAAACCATGAGCAGCCCCTCAGGCAAAGCAGCCTTGGTTTTACTGCACAATCTCTGCCTATCCTGCCCACAGAGGGATGATCTGCAGCAGCCCCATGCAGCAGCACGGATGGAAAGGTGGTTCTCCACCSCGCTGGGATGGGAAAACCTGCCCACATCAGATGTGTTAGAAATGTCATCAGAAAAGGGGAGGACAGGGTTGCTCGGGCATGGTACAGGTCTCAGGAGAAGAGGGAGAGGGGAAGGAGTCTGGGGACATGTGGCTGGAGAAGGGTTTTGCATTTCCAACCCGTCTGCCCCCAGGGTGGACAGGATTTTCACCAGGAATGGGGTGAAATTCAAGTCAGTGGCAGATACCAGCATGTCAGAAGAGACAAGCAAGCCCTTGAAATTGTGGGATAAAACCAGGACTCCCCAGTACAGAATAGGTCCCTCCCTGGCTTGCACTGAGGTGAGCTCTTACCTCTGAGACACAGCAGGGGATGGTAGTACAGGATGATGCCGGAGACGACGAGAAGAGCCAGCAGGGACAGGACCACCACTGCACCCACGATGCCAACTATATTCACCGGCCCTGCAGAGAGAGGAGCTTCGCTTGTCCCTAGGACAGGGGTGTGCTCAGTACAAGTGACACAGCGGGTACCCAAATGCCCCCTCCATCTCTGTTTGCCATCGTTGCCRCAGTCCCACCGGCACGATGGGAGCTCACGGCTCACCGAGACGGAACACACTGCAGCAAGACCCTTCACTTTGTGTGTCTTGTGCACTATGGGAAAGAAAATCAAGCCCTGGCTGCTGGAACGGAGCAGCTTGGCCTGGGGAGATGAGTTTCTTCCCACAACCTAAAGGAGAAACCAAGGATGTGACTGACTGCAACCCTTTCCCAGGCCCCTCACACCGAGGCCCTCCTGCCTTGTGGATGGAGGGACCCCAGCCCACACTCGTGTGTGTAGCTGCATCCTGCAAGCATGGAATGTGGACTTCTGGACCCCTCGGAAGCTCTCCAGCGGCTGCTGGTATCTGTGCCCTTGTCTCCTCACTCCCTGCCACAGGGACCCCAGGCCCCACTCACGCTTCACCGTGAGGCAGACAAAAACCTCCCTCAGCCCCACGGGGTTCTGCGCCTTGCAGATGTAGCAGCCGCCGTCGACGTCCTGGGAGCAGTTCTGGATGCTGAGGCGGGACACGTTGCCCTCCTGGGTGACGAGGTACCTCCCTCCAGGCTGGATTTCWGCCTGGGTGGTGCTGTGCAGCCAGCTGAGCCTTGGTGCTGGGGTGCTCTCGGTGACGCGGCACGTCAGGGTCACATTRTCACCCACAAAGCAGGTCTGCAGGGGCTCCGACTCCAAAGAAGGCCTCTCTGAATAGCAGRGGGAGAAGAGAGTCAAGAAGGGGAYGGGGARGCTTAATGCAACAAGCTATCAGCCATCTGAGTGATTAATAATCATTAACAGARGGAAGTCACGCAGGAGGCCAAACACTGCAGGCTTAGCACTCAGCTGACCCACAGGACTCTTTAGCGTCCCAGCAAGGTGCAGTCTGAGCTCCTTTTGCACCACTCAGTGCTTGCTTGGGCCCCTGACTTGATATTCCCAAAGAAGGCTCCCTGCAGGGTGCCCATGGCCCAGGATGAGAAGGTGTCAGAGGTAAGGCAGTCCAGGGACTTCCCACTGCTTCAGCAGAGCCCTTAGCCCTGATAACACTCGGAGGACAAACACAGCTCAGGTTTTCAAAAGCCACTTTAGTCACCCCTTCCGTAGACCCCTGAGGGGTCTGAGTACAGACAACCCTCCTGCTATAAAACCAGCCCTGCTAAACTTTATCTCCAGCAACTCAATAAAACCACCCGTCACTTTCTCCATCCTGGCCACAGGCACGAGCGCTTGCACAGGCCAGAAGCTTGGTGCAAGGAGCAGATTTCTCAGCCTGTGAAAGCATATCCAAAAACATGACCCACCTGCAATGCCTCCATGCTGTCTCTGGGCTGTGGGACTTGTGTGCCTGGCGCAGTCGCCTCTGCCCAAGCCAAACGCCACCAGGCTGCCTCGCTAGCATCATCCCCTGCACCACGTGCCCCCAAGCCTGGCTTACCCAACAACTGCTTTAGTGCTCTGGAGAGCAGAGAATACCCGGGCACCTGCCTGCCCTGTCGTTCGCAGGCTCACTACTGGCTGAAAAAGCGGGCAAGTTGACTCACTTATCTCCACCGTGCACGCGGGCTCCTCCTGCTCGACTACGTGGCTCCCAACACACTTGAAGGTCTTGCGGTGGGAGAGGCGGGAGCTGTTCAGCGTTTCCACRTGGACGTCGGCGGAGCTCGTGGAGCTGATGACCCAGCTGGTGTTTTCCAGATCACCCCCCTCTTCTCTCCAGTGCAAGGTGGGGTGGGGGTACCCCCCAGGCCAGCTGCAAAACAGCTGCAGCATCTGTCCCGAGGAGGAGGTGCCAGCCCAGCACTGCAGCGACGACCGCGGTGGATCTGTCAGCGAGAGCAGCCCGTGGTTAGAAACCCCCCGTCGCAGCTCTTGCCACCTCAGGATGTGCTTGCTTTTGCCTTCGCTTCCCTTGAAAGACTCTCGGGCCTCTCTGCTTATCCTGCTTCCTGCCCTGTGTCCCACACCCCGAGGGAAGCAMAGCTCTGAACAAGAGCCAACGGAGAGCAGCAAGAGGCTGTCCTGTGAAAGGCAGCACGGCAACCACGGCCAAGCCTCGAGGGACTGAAACGGAGGGGAGAACGCACTATCGCGGCAGTTTTGTCCCAGAAAGACACGATAAGCATCTAAAAAACACAGTGGGAGAACAAAATCTCCGTGCTGCCCTTGGCATTTCACCACAGCACTGATCGTCACATCCAGCTACAACCAAGTGACACAGATTCACACCCCATGAGAACAAGGCTCTGCCTTCCCCGCTGCCATCTCCAAAAYGGGAACTCCAGTTTGCCCAAGGGATCTTGGAAGACCTCAGGACTCTTGCTCAGGGTCAGCAGCTTGAGGACAATGACAAGCGAAGGAAAGAGACCACAAACCTGCAGGCTGACACCTCCTCACCCCACACAAAAGGGGTGGCAGGAGGCAGCCATCAAAGGGGAGATGGTGACAGTCACTGCCCCAGGGTCATTGGGAACGGGCAAGGGGCAGGCAGAGGTGCATCCATAATGCATAAAACGGATAAACCCTAGAGTTAGTGTTAATCCCTGAGCCCCAAAGAGTCCTGCAGAGCGGGCTCAGCACTCCCTACATGTAACTAGCTTGGCAAGGTCAGTCAGTCCCACATGACCCATCTCCATGAGATGGCACCCACCTCTTCTGGAGTTAGGTGGCACTTACCACCGGCAGCTTCCAGCATTTCAGAAGGAGAAACGGGCAGCTAAGAGGCAGCAGTGCAAAGCTTGACTGTTWTCCCACCCAGCCCAGCACAACGTGTGTGAAGGAGGTTGTTCCTAACGTGCCAGATCCTCCATGCCCGCAGGGAGCCCTGGTGACTCCAGCTTGCAGTATCAGACACCCCCACTGAGGCCAACGCAAGACCACCCTGCCCCTTTCCTGCACCGCTGTGGGTGCCAAGTGGGGCCAGACAGTCCAAGCCAGCCACGCACTGCAACCTGTGTCCACATCACACCACGGCAGTGGGGACAAACTCCAACGCACGCAGCAGGTAGGCAGTCACGGCTGGCTTCGTGCCAGGGCCGATCACCGGGTCACAACCAACACTACTTGTTATTTAAATATGGGAACAACTGAACGACGGCAGGTCGGAAACCAGCAGAAACCCAAAAGGGATCCCTTTTAGGACTAGGGCAGGATGTTAGCTCGCATTTCATGCGGCCTCTCAATTCCTGTCTCTGATGATGTCCCATCATCTGTTTTCTTTATATTCCTGACCAAGAGTACAGTTTTGGTACCGAAACCATTACACATACACACACACACACGTGCATGTGTTCATTTAACAGCCATAGGGATTCTGGACTCTGACCCTGGCAGAAATAACACATTGTGTCCCTGTAGTGTAGAATCAGGCAAGCCAGCTGAGCAAGACTTCACTGGGACACCATATGCTGCCAAATGGCCCCAAACAAGAGCTGTCAAAGGGACACCTGATGTTGATTTTGCAGGGTGTTTTTTCAAGTGACCTGAGAGTTATCAGACTGCAGAGTAGGAAACAAAATCAGAGAAAGAAAAAAACAACATGCCAGGAATAACGAAAGCAAAGAGCAGCTTCTAACTAACGTGTGTCTGACCTGGAGGCCAGTTACAGAGAAAAGCAACCCTAAATGGCTGCCCACTCCAGCTACCACAGCCCTGTACCTGCAATAAAACCAGCTCTTCTCCCCACTGGCCACCCATGTTCACAGCTGCCCTGCCTGGAGCAGAGCACAGACGTCACCTCCTACACATGTGCAGTTCAGGCAGTGAAGTCGCAGACACCAAACTGGAAAGGAAGGGGACAGTGACTGTTGTAACCTGAGGCATTAGGGGAGGGGAGAAGACAAGCCACAAAGAAGCAACTTCCTCACTCCTACCCACCTACCTACCCACCTTTGGGCTCCACTAAATTCCAACCAGTCTAGGCCATGCAATGGGCAGGATTTGAGAGAAGATTTGCTCCTAAACAGTAATTCTGTGTCCAGGAAAGATGCTTCATCATCCCCAATAAGGGCCATTTGAGGAGTCCTGCAAGAGGACTAGGTTTCCTGAGGCACAAGGGAAAACTGATGCACAGAAACAACCAAGAGCTMAAGTTAGGCATAAGGGCAGTAGCTGAGATAAGAGAAAAATGAAATCTCCAGCACMCTACTGATTACATACAAGTTAATGGGCTGTATAACCTTAAATACAAAATTAACTCCCTATGACATATTCCTCCTCAACAAAAATCCAKAGAAAACGACCTGACTGTAGAAGTCCCCATCCCTTCCTAGGGCTTGACTTTCCATGAGCTACACGTGCATCTTATGTGATCTTCTGAGCATTCCYGTTCTGTTAAGAAAGTTGTTTACATCTTCTGTCTCGGGGAGGTGTTGCAAAAGATCGTGAATTCCTCCCGTGATTAATTAGAACAACCCACCAGCCTGCATCATTAGGAAAAAGAAARGGCCAACAACAAAAAGCAAACAAATGAAAACCCAGCAACCTCTGCATGCAGGTACATTTGTCTTTTCCTGAGGCCAGATAAGAGCTAACAGTGGCTTATATAAAAGTACGTACCAGGAAAACTCTTGGGAGTGTGCAATAATACCTTTCCTTCATGCCATGTGCTTCCTATCTAATGCAAACACTGGCTGATGCTCAAAGCTTCAGCTGTGCCTCCACCAAGTTGCTAGAAGGTTTCCCCTATTTATTTTTTTGGTTGGTTAGTTGGTTGGTTTTAATACAGTTGAAGGCAAAAAGAACATCCAGCATTAGATAGAATGAAGACTATTAACTGGTAAGAACTGTAATCTCACAAGGAGGTTCCTATACACTGTTATCTGCACTCCAACAGCGAAGGAGAAGCTCAAAGATCTTGCTTGATGCCCGCAGGCAGTCAGTAGTGGTGACACTGCTGCTACTTCTGCTCGTGATTATTGGTAATGTTGCTCAAGACTTTGGGCTCCACCCTTGCAGGCCTCAGGCTTGGATGTTCTCTGAAGCAGCCCGAGGTTCAACTCCATCATTCCAGTCTTCTGTGACCTTTTCTAACTTTATCTGCAGATTCCTCGCCCCAAGTGAAGAATTTTTACCTCTCTGAACTGTCAGAGATTTAACCCGGRCAGAACAGGTACCAGCCTTTTATAGCACACACCCTTATGCCACCAAACACTCAGAAGGAAGAAACACCCTGAGTGCAAACAGAAAACCAAGCCAGGATCTGGCACGCTGAGGGTGTTGACAGAAAGACCAGCAAGAAAGAAAGGCCAGCAGAGAGCACCGAGTATCACCAACACAGGGAGGGCAGGAGCAGTTTTTCCCTCTTCTAATTCCAACACCCGGACTCGCATAAAAGAGAACAAGTCACRGTCTAAGTCAGAGGGGTCAGAGTCTAATTCCATTTGATTGGACTGGCTGGGGCTCAGGCCAACAGGAATACCAGCTTAGGACCCGTGTTCCCTGCTAATCTGCAGGTGGCTGTTCCACGGAAGAGACGAGGCATCTTGGCAAGGTAATGATTCCTTGGCGGGAACAAGGGCTGTGCCAGTGACGGGCCAAGCGTCGCCCAGTAGTGCTCTCCAACCTGATCCTCCACCCACACCGTAGAGATTTGTAAGAGAATGAATGAAATAGAAACAGAAATGTGCGTTAGCACCAGAAGAAATGTCTGAATAAAGGTTAAAAAATGGCCTGTGCTGATAACAACAGACACATTCCCAGAACAGGGCTCCCAGGATAGGGCTCCTAGCAGCAGATCTGAGGAATACAACATTTGGGTTGAGACTGAAGGCTGCAGTCTCTAAATGCAGCTGGTCAGCAGAAGACCCTCCATCCTCACACCAGGAGGATGAGACAAGTCTGCAGCATAACATGTATTCTGTTCCTTTTCCTATTATTAGCTCATCAGGAGAAAAGATGCTCGGTAACTACATATTCCAAGTGAGGGAAAACAGGCCAGCCTGCTGCCCGAGGTCTAAGATTTAGGAAGACTGATGTTAGCTGAATTCTGACCATCTCAGAACAGCTACAGGATATACAAAAACCTGCCCCAACCTAGTTTATTGTCACCAATGAAGAAGAATTTAAGAGCTGCAGCAARGACTTAACAGCTGGGGTCTCTTCTGAGTCACAAACAAGTGGTTCTTGCCAGGCTATTTGGACTATTGGTCTCAATGCTTGTGAGTGTGGGACTGAAAGCARCTCACTCCTAGGTTTTGCACCACCGTCACCTTTCACAGGCTATTTTTCTACTGGCACCAGACCTCCAGTGATCCTGGAGACCTGTGAGAATCAGGGAAGAAATTCCCAGGCATGGGCCAGACTTACTGGCCACCAGGAGCTGGACTCTGTGTTCATGGTCTGTTTTGTTGAGCACCTCCTTGCAAGTGTAGTTGCCTTCATCCTGCAGGCGCAGTTCTGTGATGTGCAGAGCGCTGTTGTCAACCAGGGAGAACCGGACGTCTTGAGGGAACGTGACTTTCGAGGAGAAGAGCGGGGGGACTGAGTGGGGGTCCCCTTGAAACCAAACCACCTCGGTCGCTTCTTTGGAGACGTTTCGGCACAGAAGCAGGATGCTTCCTCCAACCTTCCCGTAGACCACTTCCTCTGTTCCTGCAAAACAAGGACAGTGTGAGGGATCTAAGGGAGCTCCAAAGCCCCCTTCCGCGAGCCAACTTTAAAGGAAAACACCTGGTCATTTGAAAAGGAGATTTTCAACAATACCAGGCCAACAGGCTCCACCTGATGAGGATCCATCCCCTCCTCCTGTGACACAACAGCAAGGCTGTTTCGGGGAGCCTGCCGAGTTCACTGCGCTTCCCGACCACGCTTGAGCCATTCCTCTTTGCCGGATGGTTTTCTATTCATCCAGGTCCCTTTCCTGATTTTCCCGCTCATTTTTGCTCTGGTGCTCTATGGGGCCGCTTGTCTTAGCACAAGGTGTTCTGGGATGAATCTAGCAGCTAAAAATACTCAGCGCAGACACACGGAAAGAAGGACAGAGCTTTGAAGGCTAAATAGGAAAGCAATACTAGGCTGTTCCTGCCCAAGAGATAGGCAAGACACACGTCATACGAGGAAGCCAAACACGAGCCGTGTTAGAGCACGGGTGACTCGGGTTCGGCAGCCACAAGGCTGGTTTCGTGGGCAGAGCCGCGTTCACGTTCACCCCATGTTGTGCTGCACCATGGGCTCCTCTCTCCCAAGCGGCCTCACCCCTCCGCTGCGCGCGGAGCCAAACAGCACCCGAAAAGCAGGGGCCGCCCCATGGCTCTGCTGCTGCAGCCGCGGCATTGCTGAGCACGTCCCCTCTGCCCTTCCTCGGCTCCGATCCCCGCTCGCTGCCTCCCCTGCCAAGCGGCGCTTGAACCCTACGGCAGCAACGGCCCCATCCACGTCCAAGGGCAGACCCGGCCCCACGGCCCGAACCCACACGGGTGCCGCTGAGTGCAGCGCGGTGCTCCCTGTTTAGGGAAATAGAAGGGTGCATGGGGGTGCTGGAGAGCAAGGGAKCAGCAACCTGTTTGCCCCAGCAAGACAAGAAATAACAGCAACTCTCTGCAGTGTCGTAAGGCCTGATGGCTCCTCTCACCGCAAGCACCACCACGGGCGAGCGGAGCAACGCGGCCCCGGCCGGCGCGCGCCCCTTCCCGCGGGTCCCGCCCGGAGCGCGGGCTGCTCCAGCGGGCTCCCAGCCCCGGCGTCACCCAGCCGCGGTCTCTGCCCCTTGCGTTTAAACGCGTTCTCTGGGGAAGAGCCACCGCGCACATCAGCAACGCACCGCGGGCACGGGACGGGTGCCCCTCCGCCCCACGGCTCCCCGTCCCCGGCGGGAGAACGCCGCGGGGAAGGCGACCAGGCGACACCTTTACGGGGGAGGAGCAGCCCGCCGCCGGCCAAGGGCTCGGGCGACCTGGAGCCGCTGGGCGAGGGCGGCCCTTGGCCGGGCAGGGGCCGCTGCTGCCCCGCGGCGCGCGAGGAGCGACGCGCGACGGGGACGACGGCGCGGCCGGAGGTCGCCGGCGATCGCCTCGGTGCCCGTCCCGCTGCCCGGTACCTGCGGCCTCCCGTGCCGGCAGCAGCCGCCAGACGCACAGCGCGAGCAGGAGGAGCCGCGTCCCGCCGCGGAGCCGCGTCCCGCCGCGGAGCCGCATGGCCTCCCGCCGCCGCGGGCAGCGCCTCCCGCCGCCGCGCACCGGCCCGCCCGGGAGGCGGTGCCGCCCGCCCGGCGCCTCCGCCTGCCCCTGCCCCTGCCGCGGCCCCTGCCCCCGGCCCGCGCCACCTGAGCTGCCGCCGCCGCCGGGCGCCTCCCGCCATGTTGGCCGCCCGCCCGGCCCCTCGCGCCATTTTGGCCGCCCCTTCCCCCCCGCGCCATGTTGGCCGCCCCCCGGTGCCGCGGCCGGGCCGGGGCTGCCGCCTCGCCACGGGCACGTCCCGGCGCCGCGGGGCCGGTGCCTCTCCCGGGGCTGGTAGCAGCCGGTGCATCCCCAGGGGTGCGAGGGGCCTGACACGGTGGAGGGGCTCTGAGCAGGAGCCAGTGGGGAGAAGGGGCCCGCGCTGGCACCGTCCTCGTGGTTCTAAACACTCCGCGTTTAGCAGCGGCCGAAATGTCACCGGTGCAGAAGGARGGGACAACCCCGAGCCATGGCCGCATACGGAACAGACCTGCGGAGCCGCGAGCCGCGCGCGGGGGCACCTCGAGAGCGGCCGCCGCGGTGACCTCGGTCCCTGCGGGCACGGCAGCGTGAAGACCCCGGCCTGGGCGTCGGGGCTGTGCGGGGCCGAACGGGCCGCGAGCACGGCCAAAGGCGCACGCGTTTCCAGCGGGGAATGTGATGAAGGGAAGCTCCCCCTGCCCGCAACAGGGGACCAAACCTCGTGTCCCGGCACAAAGGTCTTGGCAGCGAGTGAGCGCCGAGTTCTGGCAGCCGGGAAGCTCCTCCTGGCCCGGCCGTGGTCACAGCGCGGTGGGAATAGCAGCGCTCCAGCGTTGACGCTGCCTCCACCCGCTGCCCCGGAGTGAATCCAGACCCGTCCCCGGGGCATAAACCGGTGACAGCTCCCAAGCAGCGTCACCTTCCAGCACCTCCTGCCCGGCTCAGGAAAAGCCGTTCCGCGCAGAGGCTCCGGGCTGAGCCCGCGTCTGCACTAGGTGGGCTCGGGTTGCCCCCAGCTTTGCTCCGCGTGGCACCTCTGGGCAGTCAATGCCCTTCCCGCCAGCCGGGCGGGGGGAGGCAGCCTGGGGCTCCCGTGCACCTTGTGCTCTCTGCCCGCTTGGAAACAGCCTCCTCCGCCCGCGGGGAGACTCCTGCGTGGCTGCATCCGTTCCTCGCGCCAAAGCAAGACCACGGCGGAGCAGAGCAGGGAGGAGCTGCTCTGCCGGGAGCAGGGAGGMTGTGCCGGGGACCCCCGGGTGCCCTTCCCTGGGGCAGATCCCTGCATCCAGCAGACGCTGCCGCAYGGAGGCCACGTAACGCGGAGCAGGAAGAGTGGTGACGAGGGCCCTGCCAGCGTGCAGCCTCCCACACCGCTGTGATGATGATGCCAGACCTCTCCAGCCACGGCCCACATCCACAGCCAGGCCCCTTGTTTACCATGAGCTGCAGCCATGCACCCTGTGTGCACTTTGTTTTATGGTTATTGTGGTTATTGCACGGTCGTAGCGGAGAACACGCCCGGGTGCGCTCCTRCCAGGAATGCCCTGCGAGGTGCAGGGCCACGGGTGCCCCCGCCACCTTGCTGTGTGTGCAGCACTGTCCTCGAGCTCACCACTTGCCTCTGCTCCGCTTATCTGGGCAGGGAGACAGAAGCCACAAGTGATAACACAACTTCCCACTGCAGGAGGAGCTGAGGTGCTGCCCATGGGGCACCAGGTCTACCCACCTCATGCCATGTGGGCCCATGCCCATAGGGTACCAGGTCTACCCGCGCCGTATGGACCCATGCGCCACATCTACCCTCTCTACTCCATGTGGGCCCCTGCCCATGAGGCTTGGGGCAGAGCGGCTGGAGAGCCRTGCAGCAGAAAGGGTCTGGGAGTGCTGGTCTGTACCCAGGAGGGCCAGCGGGAGCCTGGCTTGTAGCAGGAACAGCGTGGCCGGCAGGAGCAGGGCAGTGACGGTGCCCTGTGCTCGGCGCTGGGGAGGCCGCACCTCGAATACCGCGTTCAGTTTGGGACCCCATGTTACGAGGAGGACGTGGAGGTGCTGGAGCGTGTCCAGAGAAGGACATGGAAGCTGGTGCAGGGTCTGGAGCACAGAGCTTGTGAGGAGCGGCTGGGGGAGTTGGGATTATTCTGTCTGGAGAAGAGGAGGCTCCRGGGACACCTCATCACTCCCTGCAACTGCCTGAAAGGAGGGTGTTGTGAGGGGAGGTTGATCTGTCCTCCAGAGTAATCACCCATAGGACAAGAGGAAATGGCCTCAAGCTGAGCCAGGGAAGGTTCAGGTTAGACGTTAGGAAGAATTTCCACATGAAGAGAGTGGTCGAGCAGTGGCACAGGCTGCCTAGAGAAGTGGTGGAGTCACCGTCCCTGGTAGCGTTGAAGAAAAGTGTAGATGAGCTGCTTAGGGCCATGGGTTGGCAGGAAGGTGTTGAGAGGATTATGGTTGGACTTGCTAATCTCGAAAGCCTTTTCCAACCTCAGTAATTCCATGATTCAAGCCCTTCCACACGAGCCCGTACCCGTGGCTACCAGGTCTACCCGCCCCATCCGTCCCGTGCCCTTGGCTACCAGGTCTACCCGCGTCATCCGTCCCATGCCGGCGGCTAGCAGGTCTACCCGCTGGGCCCGCAGCGGCTCAGGGGGCGGGCCTGTCGTGCGCTCCGCCAATGGGAGCGCGGCGCGGCGCGGCGGGGGGCGGTGATTGCGCGGCGCCGCCGTCGCTCGGGGCCGGGCGCAGCGCGGAGCGGAGCAGAGGGGCCGCCATGCCGGTGGAGCTGGGGCTGTGGAGCGGCCCGCTGGCCCTYACCGAGGTGGAGGAGCGGCCGGCGCAGCCGCTGCGCGTCAAGTACGGAGCGCTGGAGATCGACGAGCTGGGCAAGGTGCTCACGCCCACGCAGGTGAGCGCGGCGGGGCGCGGAGGGGCGGCGCGGCCTGCGCGGCCTGCCCGCCTCACGCTGTCGGCCCTCAGGTGCAGCACCGGCCCACGAGCATCGAGTGGGAGGGCTGCGACCCGCAGAAGCTCTACACGCTCGTGCTCACGGACCCCGATGCCCCCAGCAGGAAGGACCCCAAGTTCAGGTAAGGGGGGAGCCGCCTCCCCGCCCCCGCAGAAGGGGCTGTGGGTGCGTGTGGGGTCCCGCAGCTCTCCTTGAGGCCGGGGCTGGCGCTGGGATCTGCTGTTGCCACCGTTGGGGGGCCGCCGCAGCCTGCGGCGCTGCAGCTCCTCTCATGCGGTGCGTGTGTGGAGGAGCTGGACCAACCTGTGCTAGAAGCGGYGGCTTAAACAGTTCACCCTGCTCAGACCGCCTGGGAAGTGCGCCCGGTGCCTGGTTCTTAGGAGCCGGCCATGGGATTCTCGCTTTCCCAGAGCTGTCGAGTGGGATGAGTGAGCTGATCACGGCGGCCGCACATCCTGACGCAGAGCTCGCAGGGCAGGCAGCACCTCCGCTGCGAGCTGCGTTTGCAGCCCAGCGAGCTGAGGGTGGTTACGGCTTCGGCTCTGCACCAACAGCCCTGCGGAGGAGCGGCAGCTGGGACCRCAGAGCACGTCCGCGAAGGGGACGTGGTGCAGGCTCACCGTGTGCTGCTCTTCCCTTTAGGGAATGGCATCACTTCCTGGTGACCAACATGAAGGGCAACGACGTGGGGAGTGGGAAAGTGCTGTCTGATTACGTGGGCTCCGGACCTCCCAAGGGAACAGGTCAGTGCCTGGGAGCTGCCGCGCTCATACCCTGAGCGCATCTGTGCTGTGGATGAGCAAGCACAGCGAGTGGGGCACGGCGGGCAGCCCCCAGAAACCAGCCGTGCCCGTGTCGCTGTGCAGAATGGGCTGGCCCTGGGCTGCCTGCAGCCGCATGGCGCCAAGGCCAGCACCGATGTGTGTCCCCATGGCCTCCTGCTCAGGGACACCGCTGTCCTGCCTGCGTGTGGCTGGCAGCGCCACYGGGGAGGAGGGGAGCCCTAGTTCTGGCCATGACACACATCAAAGATACCCGGTCCATCTTCTATAAGCTCCTTGGCTGAATCACAACCATCTTATCCTGGAGAGCCACAGTAGCAGCTGCTAGTGCTTCCCAGAGAGCTGCAGCCTTTTGTATCCCTGAGCTGCTAGAGCCACTTCACAACTGGAATGTGTGACCCTGGAAGACCCGCACGCTGGGTCACAGCGGGACCGGGTGCTGCACAGGCCTGATGCGCGCTGCGGAGTGACGCTCGGTCCCCCTCTCGTCCCCGCAGGGCTGCACCGCTACGTGTGGCTCGTGTACGAGCAGCCCAAGCAGCTGGCGTGCGACGAGCCCATCCTGTCGAATCGCTCGGGCGACAAGCGCGGCAAGTTCAAGGTGGCCGCGTTCCGCAGCAAGTACGGCCTGGGCGCGCCGGTGGCCGGCACTTGCTACCAGGCCGAGTGGGACGACTACGTGCCAAAGCTCTACGAGCAGCTCTCGGGCAAGTAGGGAGAGGGGCTGCAGGAGCCCCTGTTCTGCCCCCTCTCCCTTCACGAGCAATGTGTCCCCACTCCCTTGAGGAGGGGTTTGGTCAAAGCACTTCTTTAATTTTGTTTGATTAGTGATTTGTACCAGCTGCTTCCAAACTGACCACTAGAGCAGTAACTGCAACCGCAGCCCTGTTGCTGTCCATGGTTTAATCCATTTCCCTGTGATCATGATCTGGGCTTGTGCTGTGCTTCAGCTGACACTGTAGTTAGAGACTTATGAGAAAAAGCTGCCCCTGCAGTGGCTACCTCTTCCCAGCTGACCTGATTTTAAGGAAAATCGGAGCCTTGGGGAATTACAGTTATTCCAAAGTGTCTGGGCCACAGTATCAGTATAGTGCAGCAGGGCTGTGGGTGCTGGGTTGAGTCTCGCCTTCAGGGAGGTGGGGGACATGGTGGCCTTGGGGAAGCTGCTTTTTTTTGTGTTTTGCTTTGTTTTCAGTATTTCCACTAAAATAATGCTGGAATAATTGGCTGCATTAGGTGAGGAAGCTGTTTCAAAGAGATGTTTTGGTCTCTGTAAACTCTCCCAGCTGACAGAACCTTCTGTTTGAATTTTGTTGTATTCTGTTGTTGCTGTGCTGGTTACTCACAGTGCGATTAAAAACTTGCCCAGGTCCGGGTCTGTGGTTGTCTTCTTGGGGACAGAGGGGACTGCGTGGGAGCAGCTTGGAGCAACCCCTGCAGTTCCTCCTCCTGGTGTAACCAGAACTGGAACCCTCAGAGAAGGGCCCCAACAGACTGGCAGTGTTGCTTGAAATGCCTTTTAGTTAGAGGCTGGGTGAAGACTGAGTGATGCATCAAGAACATGGACCTGTTTGGAGCTTAATTCCCATGGAAGCAGAGGGGAAGGCACCAGGCGAGGGTGGAGTGGTCTCTTTGAAAGACACTTCCAAAAAAACACCCTCTTCCCGGCTCCCACCCCCAGGTGCTGCTGCCAGCAGCTGCTGGATTAAAGCCTGAGAGGTGCCCAAAGGGTGAGTTAGAGGCTCCAGAAACCCCTGCTCTGTCCAAGGAAGGAGCAGGGAGAGCAGGACACGGCTGGCAGGGCCCACAAGGCTGTTAAACACGGGTCTGAGCACAAACTCAATCTTTAAAAATTTAGACAAGATACCACTCTTTCAGGGCTGTTTTTGAAGCCACAATCTCATTTATTGCAGGGTAACTTATCCCCTGAAAACACTCCTGTCACCTGGTCCCAGCCTCCCCCTTCCCCACAGCTAATGGGCAGCGTTTGCTCCCAGCTCTATCCCAGGTTTCCGGGAGCTGCAGGGAAAGCCTGGGCGTGCAGCGGATCCTCTCACTCCAGTTCCCTTGGAAGACACTTCCCAGCAGGTAGAAGAGGCAGCTCAGGCTGCGAGAGGGGCAGAAAGGCACCAATCCACCAGCAAAGCCCCCCAGAACCCCCCAGCAAAACCCCTTCCACCACGTGGGGAAGGAGGAACAGGACCGGCCCCAATGAGACAGCGAGGCAGTGTGAGGAACACTTTTATTTACAAATATAATTAAAAGCTCTGACAGTTATTCATGCTCTTCCTTTGAACCTGAAAAATGTTTTTGTTGTTTTTTTCTTTTTTTTTTTAAAGTGCATGCAAAAGAAGTAAAGCCTTTTTTTTTAATCTTTTTTATTGTAAGAAAATACACAGTTTGAAAGTGTGAATAATGCAAGATTTATGACCAAGATCATGGGGTTGGGGGCAGACTTGGGGGAGGAACAGAAAAAAAAAGAAAGAAAGAAAGAAAAAAGAAAGAAAAGAAAAGAAAGTAAAGGGAGGGGGATGATCCGACAGACAGTGTTGAACTCCAAATACTGAACGGGAAAGTGGGCGGGAGGGCTGGGACCAGGAGGGAAGGGGGGAAAGAAGTAAAAAAATTTTTGATCAGAGAAACAGTTAAAATACAATATGAAAATAAGTAAAAGCTCTCCTTAAATTCCTTCTATACACAAAATACACGATTTGACAAAGCCCAATTTGTGCTACTGGGATCCTGTGGGCTCATTTAAGTGTATTCACATTCTCTGCGACAGCAGAAAATGATTATGATACAATCAAGAATATGCCGAAGGGCGAGGTCTAATCCCCGCCTCGCCTGGCATGGTTCTTCTAAAAATCACCAGATCTTTGCCCCGTCCCTCCCCACCCCCAAAAAAGTAATAATATGTCACCACTGATATGTACATCACGATTAAGTTCTTTTTTTTTTTTCTGTAAAATGTATCAAATTTTTTCAATCTTTAATAAAATTTTTATTTTTATTATTTAATTATTCCTGATGAATAAATACCAAAAAAATAAAAATAAAATAAAATTATGCAGCAGCTAGTTAAGGTAAGGCTGCGGATTTAGTCTCTCTCCCCCTGGGTTTGTATATATCATCCGATTACTATTTTTTTGCTTGTACTTCCATTGATCGGTGGTAAAATGAGTGATTGCTCAAAAGCAACATACATCCACTTTTTTTTGTTCTTTTTTTTGTTTTTTTTTTCCATTAAAACTGTCTCCAAAGTTTTCACTGAAACATTTTTTTTTTTTTTTTTTAATCATTGCACAGAGACATCAATACTGTGACATACTATGAAAAAGACCGCCAGGAGCTGCCCACCACTGGGACTCGACACAGGGGGGGAAAGGGGGCCCCTGATGGAATAAGAATATACAGGCACTAGTCCGACACGATGTCAGTAAGAGAGACAGAAAGAGAGAGAGCTCGCCCGGTAACATGGGGAATGTTGCTTTTTTTTTTTTTTACCATTACTTTGCTTTTTTTGTTGGTGTTGTGTTGTTATTATTATTTTTTAATGGCAAAGAAATTTATTCTCATCTACAGTCCTCCTTGGGATATTCTAACGTGACCAAATTCCCAAAGCCCATCCGCATGCTCTCCATGTCAAAGGTTTCGATCTCTCGCTCCTGCCTCTCCAACAGGAACTTGATCCTCTCGCTGCGCTCCTTCTGCAGGGCCGCGAGCTCCTCCTCGATCTGAAAGAAGCAGAGCGAGCGGCGCCGCAGCCGCGTCACCCGAGGACGCCGAGGTACCCCAGCTCCTCCCGGAGCACCCACCCAGCCACTCCAGCTCCCAATTCCACTAGTGATCCGGAGCAGGACCTGGAAACTCCTGCGTGAGGCCCCCTCACCCCGTACCTTTTGCTCCAGATGTGCCCTGCGCAGCGACACCCGCTGCTCCAGCTTCTGGAGCTCCCTTTCGTGCTGTGCTTCTGTCTGCATCTTAATTTTGCTCTGATACGCGTTGAGCAGCTCCATCTCCTGCTGGAGTTGCAGTCTCAGGGCTTGGCATTCCGCTTCTTGGGCCTCATCCAGCCGGAGCTGTAGGAGCACCGGGGGGGATGAAAACAAACAAACAAAACCCATTTAAGCCTCCGCTAGTAACCGCTGTGGTGCCAGCAACGCGCTGCCCCCTCTTCCCCAACCCAGGAGGCCGCCCCTCCGCGTGGCCCAAATCGCAGCCTTCGTGGTGGCTGCAGGGGAGGAAAGCGGGAAGGGTTTTAGAAACCCCTGCTAAAAACCAGGCGGGAGTCTCAACACGGCTCCAAATCTAAACCCTCAGTGTGTGAGGGACCTGCTGTCCTTTACCACGTGCTTGTTACAGGGAAGGAAAGCGGCGTCTCAGGCACCCATTTAAAACACTCCAAACACGAGGGCAGGAGAGGAGGCCGCGGGACGGGCTGGGGCACTCACCGCTTGCGAGGCCATCATCTCGTTGATGCTCTGCTCGTACTGCTCCGCCAGGATGGCGAGCTTCCTCGTCTGCTCATCCTTCAGGCTCTTCAAAATCGTCTTGTGCTCACTCTTTGGAGTTACTTCCAGCTGGTGATTCTTCAGTGCTTTGTACTGCTTGGTTTGCACTTTGCATGTGTCCTGGAACTGCTTTTTGATCTGCATTTCCATAGCCTGCCGAGGAAGGAGTCATGTGAAGGGCACAAGGAGCGTTGGGAGGGGACAGAAACAGTGGGGGCACTGGCTCTCCCAAGCTCTGCACTACGTCCTGCCCCGTGCCTGGGTGCTGCCGCCCCGTATGTGCCCACGGGCAGCCTCAGGGGGCCCTGGGCATTTCCATCCAAAACGAGTTTTGGGCATTTCCATCTTTTCCCACTGCCTCCTGCTGCTCCCCTTCCAGAAAGCTCTTGCTTTCCCAAACCTCCTCTTTCACCACCCCACAAATGCACCCCAAACTCTCTGAGGAGACAGCAAATCTGAGAACTGAGTGCCAAGAAGCAAATAAAGGGAGCGAGCTCCCATGGCTTTCCAGGGGAGGAACACAGGGCTCCAAGAGCAGCTCATAGGCTTTAATTAACCAGTAGCTGAACTGGGGGGATGAAGCACGGGTCTCAGCACCCCCATGTTTGCTCCTTTTGTTGATTTTAGAAGCAAGGAAGCCTCACCCAGCCCCTTTCTGTGCTTACAGGCTGAGATAGCAGCACCCTGACGAAGGCAGAGCTCCCCAAAGCCAGTTCTGTCACACTTTGCTAACTACTAGTCTATTTTTACCCAGCAGGACAGCACTTAAAAATACTCAGGGAGCTCCTTGCTGTAACAGCCTGATCTGTGGCCAAGATCTAAGCAGGGGAAGGGACACCAGGGAAAGCCCAGGGAGGGGGGAGACACCCCACGGGGGCCCTAGAGCTTTGGGCACCTTCAGGTTCTTTGGTTGCTGCCGGAGCTCCATGAAATGCTTCCTGTGCAGCTCCCGCTCTCGCCGCTTGTTGTACTCCAGCTGGTTCTCGAGCTCGGTCTGGTGCTGCAGGCGGATCAGGTCCATGCGCAGCTTCTGCAGCGTGTGCAGCTGCCGGTACTCCAGCTCGCGCGTGGACTCGTCGTGCCGGATCAGCATGGCGTGCTCCATCTCCTTCTGCGTCCGCTTCTTGTTCAGCTCCTGCGCCGGGCGACAGCAAAGCACAGGGCAGCCGCTGGGCAGCCAGGCCCCGCCGGCGCTCCCGGTCGCTCCTCCACCCTCAAACCAGGAGGTTTCATCGCATCCCGCCCGGCAGCGCCCCGTCTGGGTGCCCAAGCCACGGAGACTGATTTTCTCCTGTTTTACTTCACCCCACAGCCCCTGCTKCTCCCCTGTTGGGAGCTGCAGCGTCCCAATGACACGAGTTAACACAGTCACGGCCAAGGGGTTCAGCTCCAACGTGCAGCATTAAGAGGAACCTCAACTGCCCTCGGGGATTTTTGGCCYTCTCGCTGCAGCAGGTTTTGCAAAGCAGAGAACCCTCCAAGGGCCACGCTGGTTTTGCCAGCTTCACCCAGGGCCCTGCAGCTCCCACCACGTTGCAAAGCAGGAAAAGAAGAGACTCTCCAATGCTTTCACTGACTTCTGCTAATATTTCTGATTCAGTGGATTTAAGCTAAGTAGTTATTCTAGGGAAYTTTAATGACACGTGCATCATTCTGAAAATTAAGTCTCTTAAGAGGCTAAATGAAGGAGCTCGAGGAAAGAAGGGAGGTTTCCTGTTAAAACACACCCAAATACCATGCTAGATGACTGAAATCTGCTCTCATCCCTACCCCAGAACTTGTTTGCACTGACAAGGGTGCCCAAATCCGAGGTGTTGGTCATTCAACTTTCAGGCTGTCCCAGCTGAGATCTTTGCATCTGCTCTGCAAAGCAACCGAGCAGCCCTGGGCACCTCTAAACCAAAGGAAGCTCTGAGCAGCCAAAATGCAAGGTAATGCTAAAGCTGCTGAAAACAGTCATGTCACCAGGCTAGGGACATAATTATTAGGAATTTTTGCCCATTTTCTCTCTGCCTTCTCTAAAATTCTGACAGTCCTTAAGCAAAAAGCAGCATTCAGGCAGAATTCAGCTATATTGTAATGCTTGATATCACATAAAAGTCCACAGGAATATAGTAGTGCTCTCTTCAAGCAGTATTTGATTATATGAAGCCTATTAGGCAAGGAAAAACCAAGATGCTGAATAGCTTCTAATTAACAAACTATCGCCCGTTCTGGGTTTTTAGTCAGACCCAAAGGCAGCAACTGATTACTCAAAGCCAAGCAGATCACAGCCACGTAAGAGGTCTGAATTTTGGTGTTTGATTTTTAGCATTTCGTTTGGCCTCCTCAACCTTCTGCCCCTTTAGGGGAAGGCCCAACTCCCGCTGGACGTGTTTGTCCCCCATGAGGGTTTTTAGCCTCTGGGTTGAAGTGCTCACCTGGGGCCCTCTCAGTTGTCCCACTCACGTCCCGAGCACCCACTCGGGTCTACACGTGGCCCCACGTTGGTGGAGAGCCCAGCGGGTCCAGGTGCATGTGCGGGATCCAGAGCCCTGCCCACACCAGTCTGGAAGCTAATTATGCCACTCTCTCTCATTAATGAAAGTCACCACCTACCAACTATGTTTCCAGGAGGAATATTAGCGCCCCAAACACGTTCYCTACCTTCTTCTCAGTTCAGATTAGCAAACAGGAGGACCTAGTATCACAAAATATCTTAACAGACCCAAAGCTAAAGCAACTAAAGAAGTGCTTGGGAGAGGAATTGAAGGGTGCCGTACTTCCCGGATGTTCTGCTGCTCCATCTCGTGCCTCTTGATCATGGTTCTTCTCTTGAAGGAGCGGCAGTTTTTGTCGTAGTAGAGTCTCTGCTGGCTGAGAAGATGCGCCTCCTCTTCAGCCTGCGTGTGCTGCAGGTTCTCTTTGTGTTTGGATATCCTTTCTTGCTTCTCTTTCTTGGGCGTGCTGTGGTCCTCATTCATTTCCTGCGGGCAGGCACAGCCAAGAAAACACAACCTTCCTTAGGGTCAGGGAAACACTGGGCTCCCAGGACCTTCTGGGCACTGGCTGACTACCCCTCTGCTCTCTAAGTCTTACAAGCAGGACACCAAAAGCCTGACTGCAGCTGTCAGCAGGACCAGACTCATCACCTCTGCCCAGCTTGACTGTTTTTTGAGTTGTATTATTAAAAGGAGGGRAAAAAAAAACAGAAGGAAAAACAGACCCATCTCAAGGACTAAACAGTCCCAATAAGAAACGAGTGAAACATCAGTGCAGAGCRGGCTCTGGTGGCCCAGGAAAGAGAAGGGGTCGAAAGCCTCATCTCACTTCCCAGCTCTCCATCTGTYTTACAAAGCCTTCCAGCTTGGATTCTGGCTTCTGTTATTCCAGGGGGATCTAAATACAAGCTCAACTCTCTACTGAATCACAAGTGTAACAGGGCTCCTTGCTCTCCTTTTTCTCCCCCTACATTCTTAACAGTGAATGATTTTGAAGCTCAGCTAGGGACAGTGTCCTTGAGTAACACAGTTTRCAATGGATTAGCTATGTACTTCATTACTCGTTTCTTTACTCTAGTTTGTATAAAGGATCACAAGGCTTTTAGCCAAGTGACATCTACATGGCTGCTGTGGTTCCTTAAGGCTTGAGGGGAAAAGCAGGTAAGGAAAGCAGGAGGGTTCTCGGTAATTCCCATTTCACTTCATCACTCAGTTTCAAAGATGCTGCTCTGCAGAGAACCGGGCAGGCCTCTCCAGCAGCCCCATAGATTATTYTAGAAATGCTGCCAGATGCTCCTGCTACCTGAAAGGTAATTGCTGGCAACCTAAATTTGCTGCCAAGTATGACAGTATCCCTTAACACCCTGGGCTGGCCCAGATTTATCAAAAAGAAAGTCTAGTTCATGCTCATTCCACACCCCTTCAACCCSGAAAGTAACAGTTTCTTGCCTCTTTAATCTTTTCCTTGCAAAGCTTGTATTGTTTCTTCTGACTTTCTAAAAAGGTCGCCAGGTCTTTCTTTTGCTGAGCCAAAATCTGTTGCTGGAATCTCTTTTCATCTGCTGCAGCTGCCTTTGCCTGCAAGGCACAGAGAGGGAGAGGGGAAAAAGGGTGAGGGAGCAGGTACCAAAGGCATCACAAAAATCCATTTCCAGATGTGCACTTTCAGCCTACCAACCCCTCATCCCAGGCCAGGGAAAGCCACAAGTATTCAGCTGCATGAAACCTACTTGCAARCACACAAGCAATAAACCACAAAGCCCGCAAACATACATGAAYTTCGTTATACATCCTGTATCTCCAGCAAAATAACCCCTGAGGGTATAAAATACCACTAATTTAACATGTGGACCGATGYGGGGATTTTTAGAAAGACTGAATAACACAGAAGGAGACATTATTGCACTGCAAGCTTCTTCATACAGCTACGAGCAACTGAGGTCTCCAATAAGCCAATCTTTTTTCTTGGCTGCCACCAACTATGTTACTGGTCCATGCCAATGGACAGCCACCCTCCAGAAGGCTTTTAGGAGCTACATCCGCAGCCTCTTCCCAGAGGCTGGGACGAAGCTCTCCCCTTTCCAATCTCCTGGTGCCCCTCCAAGGAGCCTATATCCAAACCCACCTCTTTCTCCATCACAGCTACTTGCTTCTTGGCCAGCTTCTCCAGCTCAATGGACGAGTTGTTGGCATGTGTCTCCACCTCCTTCTGCARCTTGAGGCGGTGCTCGTCCATCTCGGCCTTCAACTTGTTTTCCAGGGCGATCAGCTGCTTCTGGTGCTGGCGCCGCATCCGCTTATATCCTGACATCTGTTCCCGCAACTCGTTCTCCTGCTCATGCTCATGGATCTGTCTTGTAACCTGGTGTAGGGAAAGGGGAAAAATAAATCTGCTATATGGCCCTCATGCTCAGGCTTTCTCCTTATTAGCTGCTTACCTGTGAAGCGGACTGTGCCCCGCTGTACTCTTARGGCCATTGCTTAATATCCAAACTATACCATGAAGTTTCTCTTTTCTGGCACAGATAAGGCAGATCTGACATTTGCCCCCCATTTTCCAAGGATTTTATGCACTTTTTCACAGCAGAAAAGGTCACTTTGCCAAGAAAGGAAGCAGCAGGTTACGACTCCTCTAGGAAAGACCCACAAAGGTGGCTGTTGTACAACCCTGGTCAGACCCAGAACACAAATTCCGAGTGTTGCAAGGGCTTAGCAAAGAGCACCACCTGTATATCCCTCCCTTCCTTAGTAGGCTGTCACAGCCCCGTTTCACTCCCTCCATACTCATTCCCTCCTAAGAGCTGCCTCCTTCAGGATTTCTTGTTAAAATTCAGGAGCTGGCAGCCTGATCCCATGTTTTCATCAATCCACACACATCCTGCTAAAGCACCTCCCCAGTCTCTCATCCAGCTTGTGAGTTGAGAGCAAACCCTTTTATCCATTTGCTTTAATAAACTGCAAAAATTCATACAACCTCTGCCTCACTCTGCTCTTTTACTACATCRCAGTGGAGACCCTACACCCAGCTAAACTCACGCTTCATACACACACAGCATTTGCTTTCCAGCATGGTTTTCTCTTCTTTTTCCTCCCATATTTGTTGCAATGGCCTCTCACTTCTCTAGATGGCTGCTCCTGAACCTCAGGCAGACTTTGCTACTCAGCTTTCCTTCTCTTCCAATGGATGCTGAAGACTCCTTCCTGCTTATGCTTGACACAAGGGGCASACACACAAGCACATCTTGCAGCAAACAGGTTCCCAAGACTGGTGCAGACACACACACAGGAGCAAAAGCTAAAAATGCGATAAAAATGGTAGCAAAAAGAGAGGTGAAGAGCTTTGTGCTGTGTAAGGGGCGCTCTCACCTACGGGAAGAATGTTTCTAGGAAGGGAGCAGCACTCTGGAACTGAGCACTCCTAACCAGGGGGGGGATCATATGGCTGGAGCAGATGAGAATCCTGCTCAGCTGAAACAAACTCACAAGTTCCACATGGATTTCCATGCTCCGARTGCTTTCAGGGAAAGGAGGAGAAGTCCCGGGCGGGCGCGCCAAGAATTTCAAGTGAAAAATGCAAGTGCAAACACTTCCATTTTGAAAGAACAAGAACGTGTCCAAATGTGAAATCATCTTTAAGAATATAGAGCCAGGAACTCCACATATGAAGATCTGCTCATCACGTAGTCCCAGGAGCAAAAAAGCTGCAGTCCTYTGCACATACGGATGCGGACCTGGAGACCACAGCTCCAAGGGGGGACTTCTGCTTTCACGCTTAACATGCATGAAGCAAAYAGACCTTTAGGGAAGGTTACTGAACCTTCATGAACCCAATACTACTTCTTGCCCAAAGTAGCTGCCGCCTTCCTGTGGGTTGCAAGATAAGGACACCGCAGAAGTCCAAAGGGAAAAAGGAGCATTTCAATCCTCAATCAKTGGATTCAAATCAATGGATTTAAATGTCTGAACTCAGCATGCTGGTACTAAAGACTACCACACCGCTCTTCAGAAGGCTGGTTTTGAGGAAACTCCAAAAAAAAAAGGTGATTTCGGCCAAAGCACGGAGGAAACTGAGCTTCAGGTAGTTGCTGAGTAAGACCAGATCCTACTGACATAGCAGAGAAGCGCTTCAGAGCACCCATGTCAATACAGCTAAATGAATGAATGATTCTGGTTTGAGAGAAGCAGCCCACCATGGCTGAACAGTTYTAGTGACCACCCTAAGAAGCTCATTTAAGAACACTGCAATCCCTTCTTTCTGCTGTTCTCAGGCAAAAGCGCTTTGAACTTCACCAACTTCTTCGCAAACATCATCCCATAAATTATGGGAGAAAAATGTTGACAACTGAATTGCTCACTGCAGAACATTGTCCAGAAAAACGTCAAGAGTCCTTAAAACAGAAATATCGCAGTTTCTTGAAACTCTATTTGAAGCACATAATAATCCATCAGGTCATCAGCAYCACTGAAAGTCTGTATGCAACAGAACAGCTTTCATTAAGGTATGACATTTTCTCAGTTTCTCATCTCCCTGCATCTTTGGCATACACAGAACTGAGACAGGCAGATGCCTTCCCCAACCTACTCTCGCAGGCAGTTCGCTTGTCATCTAAAATCCAAGTTTACTCTTTTTTTCCCCCCCTCTTTCAAGATTTTAGCTTTACATAAGGGAGTCGGCCTTCCAATTCCTCCTTTAGTACTGGCAGTTCTTCACACTTCCTCCTTCTATGCTGCTTAACCAAGACACCGAACCTTCTCCTAAAAGAGAGTTCTTCTCCCCTCTCAAGGACCCATTGAAAGACAGACACAGATTTTGAGCAAGACATTGGCTGCCTCTCACAACAACAAAAGGATTTTGAGACAAGAAGGAACAAATTCAGTMCTTTTAGAGTGAAGATCTACATAGGCAGCAGTCAGGTAAGTCCTTTAAGATAAAATCCACGATGGGGAATAAAACCTCATTGCTTCAACAGAAGAGGGTGCAGGGGAACAAGTAAACGGGCCATGTTTTGGAGCCCAGCTGGTTTGATGTTATTTTAATGACCACATCCGCAGCAGGTCGCTCGCACRGACTCAGACAGTTGGTTTTCACAGACCTGGGGCGAGATCACACTCTTCTTTTGCCGGCATCTGGGCTCGAAGCAGAAAGCCAMGGCCTCCGATGGGATCCATGCTACCTGCGGTCTCTAAAGTCTTAAATATTCTATCATTTCACCTGAAAACTGTAAAAGCAGCCTTGAAGAAAGTGAAGAGGCTGTGGAGTCTTAAGGGGTCAAGGGTGAAAACAGAGTCAGAAACAGACCCATGCACATCCAGAAAAAATATTTGTAGGTATCATTTTCTATGGGTGCAGAACCTCTAGCTTTCCTTGAAAACRCAGCTCTCAGATTACGTTTCTCGTTTTAACTTTTAACTTACAGATCAATGCTAATCTGCAAAATCATATGGAAATTCAGCAGGCATTTGATCTTCTTTGCAGGCACTAAATTTCATTGCAACAAATGTTTTCACAGTAGCACTACTGTACCGAATGGTTATTTTTACCAAAAGTTCTCTATAAAAAAAAATAAAGGGGGGCTAGGCCATGCAATGTCCAGAGAGAGGTTCAGCAAGRTGCTTTGGCAGAGCAACAGGGCAGGAGAATCGCATTTTAAACCACGAGGACAGACTGAGCATAGGGTTGTCTCGTGCAGTTCTTCTGTGAGCCCTGTATTTACTGCAACTATTGGAGTTTATTTTTGGAAGAGGACTGGTCTTCAAGTTCAGAGCCTCCTTTTAGAAATGCCCATCCTTCATTAGGCTGCAACAACCCGATTGAAGACTGAACGATGAAGACTTGAGGGCTCAGGATGAGACCCGGTCCCCAAATCAAGGCCACAGAGACAGCCATGAAGCYCCGTGACAGCCCCTGGGGCTCTTGCCCCACAACGTTCCCCTTCCCTCACTTGAGGGGCTCAGCAYGTCTTGCCAACAGAGCTTTACACCCAAATGTCCTTCCAGCTCTGGATTTGGTGCCACAACTCCCATTTTCCAGAGGTCTGGGTTCTCTKCAATACAGCCACGTGCTTCTCTCCACTACAGGACCTTTCCATGCCCGGATAGCAGCACCCAAGCACTGAGAAACCATGGCCACCACAAGGAGCAGAGCACGTCTGACACCACAGGACCTTGAGACTCTTAAGCTGCTGTTTGAAAGACAGAGTGTAAATTAACAGGGAGGAAYGAAACAAGACCCATTGGAACCTGAACTGCTAGTTTTGCAGTATAGATTTTGGCTATACCTATATCTYCCTGTATTGGCTGCATAACCTTTCCTTCCCCATGGATAACGCAGCAGGGGAGAAGAGGACAGGCACGATGGAGGTTTTGCTGTGGCCAAAGCAGGAACAGCAGCCACTACTACCATCCAGTGACACAATCAAATACAGCATGGAAAACTGCTCCACAGAGCAGTGCTTAAGTTAKAATTTCTATATTTCYACTTCAGCACATGCAGAATRAATGAAMGAWTAAGGARAAAAATMATTCTATGATTCTATGAAAAGCCTGTCACACAATTAACAGACATAAAATAAAATACTTCTGTTACACACATTGAAATGAACCCTCTTGTCTTAAGACCCAAGCATAGGGTAATATCCCCTGTAACACCGAGCTGGGTATGAGGGGAGTTCTCCCTGTGTGATGAGGGCAAGAAGGCTTCCACATGGCACACACACCACAAGGGGCTTCCGAATGGAAGGGYCTGCTGGCTAGAACACGGAGCTACCATTGGGAATTGTCCCCTTCCCTGARGATACAGGGCTGTGCATGTACTGCTGCACTGGCGTGAACTCAGAGCCTTCCTGGCATGGGCCCAGACATGCTTCATCGCAGAGCACTTCCCACAGGGAAGCTGAAGGAGAGAAGTTCCCCAGAAAGCCTGATTTCTTTCTCACCTACTATTCACTTCATTATAGTCATTTGCTTGCTAATGAAGAGATTTAGTGAATCCCAGAGACCAAAGCAGCAAGRCAGCCACAACCCCAGCCTGCAGGATGCTGCTGTGGGATTTAGGAGTGACCTTGGCACATCAGGTATCTTCTCCAGGGCTTAGAGGTCTGGGAGAACCACACCATCCATCTCCTGATACCCATATCTTCTAACAGAYGTCAAGGGGGCCTCACCATGAGAGCTCCTCAAGTCACTCAGAGAGCTCAGGAATGACACATTCCAAGAGACACGGGAATTTTGGGCTCTGCTGCTGAAGGCAGGGCAGGAGATGCAGCAGCTTTCCTCAGGGAGTGAAAAAATACGGCAAATACAACAGAAACACTCGCAGACACAYATCAATGAAACGCACACCCGTTCAGAGCGCGAGGCTCGAGCCCTTTATCATTCGTGCCTCCAGTCAATCAGTAAAGTGTCACCCCACTTTCCCTCGGTGGCACCGGGCGGGCGCACCCCCGCACGGCGGTGGGGCAGGGGGTCCCTTGGACGCTGCATGGAGTCCCCTGCCGCACACGTTTCTAGGTCATGCACTAGACCAGGGGGAGGAGGGGACCAGGGGACACAAGGGGAGCGGTGGGGCGAGCCAGGAGTCCCCCTGCAAAGCCAGGGAGCGCGGCCGGCCCCATCCACGTCCACGGTGGCCGCCCCACAGCGCTGCAACGGGCTGGGGGGGTGGCGGCCGCGCCGCCGTGATGTCGCCGGGGCCCGATGATGTCATTACAGCCACCGAGCAGCGGCTACTCCGGCTCYGTGGCCGCCCACGTGACCCCCCCACGCTGCGGGGCCGGGACGATGCCCCCCGTTTTGGGGGTGGGGGGGGGATTGCTCCCCATGTCGGGGTGCGGGGGCGGCTCCGTGCACGGGGGCAGGCGGCGGCCGCCCGCTCTCCCGCACACACACACCCCCCTCTCGCTACTACAAAGGCGTCTCCGGCGGGCGCSTTGGCAGGAGCAGCAACGCGCCAGGGGGCCGCCCACCCCCGCCATGGCTTCCTGCAGCCCCGGCCTCCCCCCGCCCGAGGCCGGGGCGGCCCCCGGCACCGTGTGAATGAAGGAAGGGGTGAATGGAGGGAGCGGGAGCGGGAGCCGGCACGCCGGGCGGCAGCCTCATTGTTTCCGAGAGCATCCGCATTTCCGTAGCACGGGAACGGATTCCACACATGCACACGGAGACGGCTGATGCACATGCGGATAAMGGCGCCTGGGGACGTCGGCATCCCTAACAAAAGCGGGCTGGGAGCGGGAGGGAAAAATAATAATAAAAAAAAAGATAACGGGAGCAGATATTGCCCTCGGCCCCGGACGGGGGTGACTCGACACCCCCCGGAAATGCCCCCGATGGGACCCCACCGATATCGCCCGCGTTCAGCGTTTGACATTTCATGCGGCTAGAGCCTCTCCCTGGGCAATACCCGGTTGCCATGCCAACGAGGGAATTAAGGGCGGCGGGGAGGTGGGGGGGGTGAAGAGGAGACACCCGCGAGCCCTTCCCGGTCGGACAGACACACGGACACGGTGGGGGGACACACACACACACACGGACACCCGGCTGCTTACCAAAGACGCCGATTTGATCGTGGCAAAGCGCTCGCGGTTCCGGTAGTGGAGGGCCTGATTCTGCACTGACTGGGTAGGCCGCACCTCAGGCCTGCGATCCCTGTGGCCCACCTCATCCCTTATAAATACATGATCCTGCAGAAATGGATAAAAACAAGGAGAAAGTCCAGCTGTGCTCGCTCCTGGCCGGCTGCCGCTCTCTCGCCCCTCTTTCTGCACAAGCGGCGCTGTTTGAAATGCATAGTTCAGCTCTCGGCTAGCCCCTGCAGCTCCCACGGTACGAAATGAATAAGCAACACATTGCAGCCGCCGGCTCGCGGCGTCAGCTGATCGCTAGCGGGACGCCCGCTCCAGCCCCTGCCGCCTTTTCCTCTTCCTTCCCTCTTTTTTTTTTTTTTTTTTTTTTCATAAACCGCCGCTGTTACAAATGTGCCGGATCCACCCGGCTGGGCAGCGCGCGGCGCCTCAGCGGGGCCGGGCGCGCTCCGGCAGGGCCAGGGCCATGGCGGGCGGGAGGGCGCCCGTGTCCTGGTCACAGCGGGCATGGCGGTGGCAGCATCGCTCCCCCATGGTGGGGCCAGTGACGCCGCCCGGGCGCTATCTGCCACCCAGGGTGCCGCGCGGCCTGGACGCCAGCATGGCGGGCGGCCCGCGCGGGAAAGGCTCCCGGCCCGGCGCGATCCCCATCCCTTCTAGCACTTTCCGCAGCCCACAAAGGATTTCTTTTTTCCCCCCTCCTCTCCTTTAAAGCAACAGCTCTCAGGTTGGCAGTGGGTGATGGCTCCCCCTTGGTCCCCTGGATGCGCCCTAAGGCCACCGGGACGGTGCTGGTGAGGTGGCCCCAAAGCAACGCGTGCCCCACGTGGGCTGCTCCCGCGGGGCACAACCGCTGCCGTCCCCTCTGCGGCTGCCCCGGAGGCCACACGGAGGCGGCGGGCACGGCCCGAGGGCCGCGGCACGAGGGGACGATGCCAACGCGCGCCCTGGACGCGGGGCCTGCAGGGGGAACGCAGGTGATGGTGACACCGCCATGGGGCCGATRGCCTCGGTGCTCAGCCATGCGGCCATCCGCACCTCCCGCCCGGCTTCCACACTGGTTCAAGGGCTTCCCGAACAATCTGCAGAACAACGAACCACACCACAGGTTGATTTCAGGGGCTTTACACCAGGTATTTTTTTCCTCACTTCCCTCGTTTTGGGCCTCTACCTTCCTTCGGGCCTTTGCAGGTGGCTCCKTAGGAGGTAAACACCATCCCGATGTGGTTTATGGGGCTTGCAGTTGCTTTGGGGTGCCCAAGCAGCCCACGGCAGGACGCAGCTGCCCATCCAGAAGGCAACTTAACTGCCTTCTGTTCTTGAGRTTGAGGGGGGYGAGACGGGGGAAAATCCCTTTGCCGCTGGAACACACCAGAGGACCAAGACACGCTGCCCCCCGTCTCAGGCGGACAAGGAGCCCAATGATCTTCCTCAGCTCCTCTGGGTCTGGGATCTGGCAACTGTTACCAAGTCTCACACAGGCCTGAGAGAACTTAAACGGCAACACATTTATTACTGAAAACTGCCAGGCTACCAGGAATAAATGGTCAAGTACAAGTAAGACCCCAAGACTTCTAGTAAACTAACAACTCTAATAGAAATAAACCTTAGAGTCCCATTTCCCCAAACTTCCTCAGGTCAAATGTGACCGACACCTCCTGAGACTACGTTC
>PTEX01000075.1:966204-1063029 GCA_003342815.1 Eudromia elegans
AAATCTGCACTTCAAGTTTTGTGCTGTTTTTAAACTAATGTATCTTCTGTACATTTCTCTTTTTCCATCTATTTTCTGTCTTTACAGCAAAGATTTGACTTATTAACACAACTTTTGGCAAGYTCCAATTTCAGCCCGTGTTAAGGCTTTAAAATCCCTTCATTAATGGTCAATAATCTATTATCTTCAAATTTCTCACTAAGGGAAGCAGCACCTGGTCTTCTGCCTGCATTATCTTCTACACAATCCATTTTCATGTTGATCATACACACAAAAWAGTAACTGGCATTATTTTCAATGAGAATTTTGCTTCAAAATTTAGTGACAGCAAAATTGGGTGGCCAGATGCACAAACTGCATTTGATGATATTTACATATATATTTTTTACACTARAGGATTCACTAGCTGAAAAGGACCACCAGTCTTCTGGACAAACTGGAAAGGGAATCTCTGAGCCAACCATAGCAAGGACCTTACTGGAAGTGCAGAGCAGTGCATAATGCTAGAGCACATTACTAATTTCTAAGAATTTCAAGGGAGAAGGTAACAATGTGCTATCAATCATTTTAAGACACTGCACTAAGTGCCTCAATAATCTGCAGAGAGGCTTAAGCATCAAGAAGARTCCTGCTTTCAGGAAAAAGCTTTATGCCACTAGCCTGCTATGCAAGAGGTCATTACAAACTTGCATCAGTGCCTGCATATGCAGGCCAAGACAGCCCTCTCATCACCTAAATAGCCTTTTTATCTCATTAAAGAGTATTCTTTTTCTCAAATATGAATCGTAAAAAAACACCTTCAGCTTTGCATCACCCACAGTTCATGTACAACCTACATGCCAGAGAACTCTCCATCCACAGGAACCAGCCAGGACGCTGCGTATTAAGCACAGCAGTGAAAGGGAACGTGTGTGCATTTATTTGATTTAAGGGGTTTGGAAAGTCTCTCAGGTTGGAAAGCTATTACAGAAGTATGTTTTCATTACAAACATTAGGCTGAATTTCTGATGCTCAACTAAGAACGTTCTCCTTTCACCTCTGTTGGTATAAGCCAAATTCTAAGCATAAGATTTCCTTGACAATTCCTTTTCTTTATTGACAGAGTTTCATCTCTGTAAGTACTAATGATTTTAAGGTTGAAGTAAATTTAACTGCACCAGCTCTGGATTGCAGTGGAACAAAACAATAGCACACTAGCTTTTGGTTTAGAGTAAAACAAGACAGTCTTTTTGCTATTAGAAAGTTTTATGGCAGTGAAACAGTATATCCTAAGGAAGGACTCCAAGTTCTGCCATTTGGCCTATTTACCTAGGACAACAGAACAATATTGTTCAGAAGCCAACTGCACACCTACTAACATGCACCATCAGTTGAACAGACACACTGAGTAAGAATTCAGTAAATATTAGCATATCTTTCTGTTTAATTAGTACTGAAATAGAGTAACTCAGTTGCTGTTTGCTTTTGTCCTTTCAGATGTGAAGAATTATGACCAAAGACCAGTTTGTCTTACAGTAAACGGGGCACTGAGGATACAGGGGAACTCCCTGAACAAGACCTGGGTTTCAGCACTGCACACTTCCTATGGCAATACCCTGTATTTCTGCACATGCATTGCATGTGAACCCTATTGCTTAGGGTCACAGTTCTTAAGTGTCAGCCTGTACTTGCACTGCTCTGTACAGTGACAAACAGGGACATCCTGACTGTCCAAAATGGACAAACTTGAACAAGACTAGACAGGCCTAACCTTTAAAATATCACAACATCTGGGCACCTGCAGCCWCAAGGAGGCAAAACCTTCATCCTTGCTTTAATATTAACTGATGCCTATATCATTTCTGGGCTACGTGGTTTTGCAGCATACAATCAAAGCTTTCACAACTGCACGTGACGTTTGAGGGCTGTGATCAACCTCTAAAGGCCTAGGACACTTAGAGCTTTGAGCCTTTAAAACAGGCTGGGCAATTTTGCCTCTGGATGCACCGGACTGGGTATTAAGCCATTTATGGAATACCATCATGTCACACAAGGCTTGCATCTGACCCTTGCCATAGGAGCCCAACATCTGAACCTACGRCCACTGAGTGGAGACAGCTGGCTAATTGTGTTCATCAGGATTTTCTTTTTAACCTTTAAAAGGGGTTTAAATGCAAAGCAGAAGCTTAGTTTAAACTCTGACCCTAAATTTTTTCATTTAGTTTGTGGCTGCTGGATTCAGCATTCTGTACCTCTCACCTGTCAGAAGGAAAGCAAGTTGCTTGGATCACTTTAATCACAAAGCACGGAAATACAGTTAAAGTGAACACATTGAGTGATTTTTTCAGAATAWGAAACTTCATATGGCCTTGAAAATAGAATGGGATGTATGTAAATTTATATAGATAGGTAGATAACCTTCCTGAAATATCTAAATCCCACGTGGAGGTAACGCTCACTGCTACAAGGAGCGGACATCTCAGCCTGTTGGCTACTTTGTAAAGGTCGTCATTGYAGACCTGCATTTTGTACTGCAAAAAAATCACTCTAGAAACACCTACTTTTAGTGATCTAATGGCAACTTTTTACAACACATCAGTAGCCCTTAAGCGTGCAAGAGATCCTAATCCTACTAACCAGGCAGGAAAGATTTCTACGTGGTTACATGCTCATGCTTTTGGCAGAGTGCATGTTTTACATTTGGTGCAATCACATGGTTGTGCAGGTATACATTCCCCACCTGTAAATAACAGTAAGCGGAGACAGAACATATTTATTTCTCTTCATAACTTAACCATGACACTACACATCAGGCATGAGCTATGGAGTTGTTTTGGTTTGGTTTTAAAGGAGCCTGATTTAGATATCCCTCTTAACTGAATGTCTTCATCTAAAAGAAAGAAACAGTTATGCAGAAGTCTAACAGGACTGAATTCACAGCCTCAGACATCTTCTACATTTATACTTTATAGTGATTGCGTGGCACTTCCAAAGTGAAATGTTATTCTTAAAATGAGCAGGAACACTACTTCCTTCACAAATGTAATTTATGTCTGATGGAAGTGGCTCATTTTTCCCACTCYATCAACTGTAATGACACTGATGAGTCAGTAATATTATAACGTATGACTATTGTGTAAATCAATCCTTCAAACTTGTATTTTAAWGCATACATAAATATGACTACTTAACAATGAGAAATTAAAATTAATACAAATTTCTGAAGCCTACACAMTTTGAGAAAGCTCTAACTATAACCWGGGTGTACRTAAAATCAGGGGAACAGTTATTCATTCAGRAAGGCTCCTTGGGCTGGTCTGTTTCTTCAGAAAGATCTCTGAAGATGTTACTGCAAATATATTTGATARAGTTGCAACCCCCTGAAACCTGTCAATACCTTTAAATATAGACTTCAATCTTTTGCTGAAGACAAAAATTCTCTTCAGGGCTCCACTCTGTAAAYGTTGCAATATTCAATTACATAAATACTGTATTTCAGAGAAAAAGATGTTTACTGATAGCTAAAAACAGGCATTGTTTTAAATCTCTAAGAATTTCATTCTTCTGTTGCTGCTGTGGTGTTTACAGCAGCAGAGAACATATATAGTCTCTGGCACAGAGTGTAGATACATTTGGAAGCTCCTTTCAAATGCAAACCCAAAAATGTAACCTATATTTCATTGCCCACTGATCAACATCACTGCTTTCCCAAGCCAAAGTTTGACTATTAAAACAATCTCAGTTTAGATGCTGACTTATGGCTAGTCAACATCAGCTTAACAGCGAGCACTAACAAACCCCAAAGGCAACAGATTGTTCACAAGATGCAGCAAGAGAGCAGCAACCGCACGGAGTGCCATCAAAACATACCTTGTGGGAGGGCTCCAAAGTCCCGCACACTTCCAGTTCTCATGAGGGAAATCCAAGAGCAAGCGGATTTCAATCACACACTGCCACTGGCAAACGGTGAGCGGAGCTGCTGCGGCCAGCGGTGCCCACGTCGCGCAGCCCAGCGCGATCGCTCGCGGGGAGGCAAGGAGGGACATTGCAAGCAGAGATGAAGTGCGCATGCAGGGCGGGGAAGGAGGCATGCAGCAAGCCTGTGCACCTGCCTGGCCACTGACAGCACTGCTTTTCATTAGCACCCTCCTCTTTATTATTTTCAGGGATTATGAGTGCAGTTTTGCTGTTAGACACAGAGCTCTACTCCGGCAAGCCCGTCCCCTGCTCTCAGCGGCCGGCTTGGYTCCAGGGTGCTCTGTGCACCCCTGGGCCCTGCGCGGCCGAAGCAACGTGAGCAATAGCAGGGACTGCAGGAAGCTACGGAGAGCACCACAGAACATACCTTCTTATGGACCACGGAGGAAGTGGAATTAATTGTGCTCTCGTCACTATGCATCATGACCAGTTCAGGGCTGCTCTCATCCAGGACCTCCTGCATGCTGCTCACACTGCTGCTCTGACTGCCTGTGCTCACAGACATGCTCGGGATGGAATGGTTGCTGCCCAGACTGTCCATCTTCCTACTCAGGTTTGATCCATGCTCACTGTCCTATAAAACAAGGGGCATCAGTTACAAGCACTGCAGGAGATGAACTGTCCACCATGTGTCTGCAGTGTCCAAAGTTTCTTTTAAAGGTGCTTTGCTCTTTATTTTGGCATCTCCATTTCTTGAGGCCAGTTGGGTTATCAAATATTCCATATGGGGCAGTTCTCTTCTCTTTCTTTGCACACTTAATACTTAAGCCTCGAAACCATTTTTTCTCATAACAGTTAAATCTGGGCATGAATGTTTATGGCTTCATCTGGAAGCATCCAGAAAGACTGGATTGCTGGTGCCTGTTAGGCCCGAGACAGAAGCGATCCTTCCTCTACTCTGTACTAAATACATTTCTTCAAGTCAGAGCGTGCTACAACACAATGTTGTGAATGAGAAGAGATGCAAGACTGGTCCAAACTGTTTAAGATTTGATGAGGATCTCATGTTGATTAAGGGTATTGGAGTTTTAAACTTCCACGTCCAAACATTTAACCATATATGCCCCAGTCGTCGTATTCTATCGAGTTAAAACAAAGCAAACCAAAAATCCTTAACCTTGTACTGTCAATTAAGATGGATTCCTATGTAATCTTTATTCACTTGTGAAGAGCTGACTCAAAAGAGCCTGTGTTGTTACAGTAATTCAAATAATTGAAATCAGCTTGAATGTACCTATGTAAATATTCCTCATAAAGGAAATATATATATATATATTATATGTATACTTTTTCTTCTACAGACAAATACCAGAAGGCAGCATCTCAGGTTTTCCTGCTTGCACAGTTGGTTCAATACTCCTACAGTATGAGCTTAATCTGAACGGACTTAAAGAATTTATGAAGTCCGTTGTAATAAACTAATGGAATTGAAGATGCTTGCAAAGAGTTCATAGTGAGGACCAGACTGCTGGAATAGCCTTCAGTTCCRTGTCCAAAATAGCCTGGCTTCACCAAAATGAAAGTCTTGCTTCTTTACCCAGCTTGCCCTGGCCTTCAAAGAGAGCTTGGCAGGAATTAGATTACAAATCAATTAATAGGATATTGCTTTTGCTGAAAACTCAAAGAAACTTGACAGATTTGTATTTGATTATGTGATTTATTTCCTTGAAAGCAATTAACAGATTATTCAGAGCCTGGGTAAGGGCACTTTTAAAATCTACAATACAAAAGAATACTATYTGATTGACAAATATGTACACGAGAAAGAAAAGATCTCCAGGATGCTTATATAAATTTGCAGGAAGAAATAACATAATGAAGCATTAGAGATGAATGGCTATGTCATTAATGTATATGCACAAAGGACAGAGATGAGATGGCATATGCCACCGTCATATTGACTTCCTGACATGATAACTTAACAGATGTCCTAAACGTTCTTGCATTAGCTTGGAGGAAAGCAGATGAGCAGTATTTTGAGTGTTAAAGATGCATAACACCCCTTTTCTACCTCTTAGATTTTCTAAGGTATGGAAAGGAACGGGCTTGGAGCATTTGCAGCTGACTGGTAAGTAGTAACTGAAGCAGATGCTGTCTCCCCTTCACTGCCAAGTTAGTGACACGTGAGCACTCCCGTGGCCTTGCGCGGCRCACGGCCTCGAGGGGCAAAACCAGTGCAGGGCATGCTGTGCACGTGCAGAGTGCGGGCTTCATTAGAGGGTTAATCCGCAGACATGGAATTTCTTATCTCCTCCTCTTTTTTTTAAAGGATAGGGAGAAGGGGAGAACAGAAAGAGATGCTTTCGGGTGTCARCTATTGCCATACCCACCCCATCTGGACCGTTAAGCTCAGATCTGCTGTAGAGTCACTTGGGGAAGCACCCTTTGCTCTGTCCTGTCCACATGTTCTCCTAACAGTTTGTCACATGCAAAGCCTGAAACCTCAGTGTAAAGATGCGAAACCATCCCTATTTCTCCTCCACACATAGGGCTGATGTTTAGGAGTAAACAGGAGGATTAGAACTGAAGCACCTCTGTAGCATTAACTGCACAGTTGCTGTTCTTGTTGCCTCTTTTTTGTTTGTTTATATTTAATCTTCCAAAGGACAGTTTACGTTCTCTCTCTGTATGTTCTCATGGCTGACACCCAAACTTGCCCCTTCTTTAATCCAACGCTCAACCCAAAGGCCTTAAAAGAGCCTTTGGCATATACAGGTCTCAACATCAGATTTCCAAAAACAAGCTGGGCTCATATATTGCTCTCAGTATTTTCTTGCCATAGTGCAGCAAGAAAAAATACAGACTCAGTTTGCCTGAGAGCTTTATTTTCCATTGAGAATCAGTCACAGATTTATTTATCCACTGTGCCTGCACCAAGTGACATTAATTTCCATCTAATTTCATCAATTGAAAACTGACTGGTTTCCTTCTCTAAGCCACAGTCAGTGCCAATTATCATACACTGATTAAGTGGGCTGTTTGTAATGAGGTTTAAACTGAAGCAGAARTTTATGTCTTTAATGTGTTTTTTTYYCCTCTTTAACATTATAGAAGTTTTAAAAGTAAGTCTTACTACTTTGGTGATTTGCTTTTCAGCAACTGATAGGTCAATTACTTTACCAGATAGTTACAATAATTTAAAGACTTTTATCAACTATCTTGATGGTGCTTCTGAGACTGAAGAGCTTGGACAGTCAAGAGATCCTGGCTCACATAGGCTCTGAATGACTCTCGTCATCGCAGTCCCTCCCTTGAAATGAGTTTCCTCTCTGAAGTTCTCAGAAAAAGTGTCATCATTTGGAAAATACAAAAACAAAAGGAGTTTTTACCTTGCCAATAAATGCACATCTCACACTCTGAGTCATGGTTGCTGCCACTCGTTATGCTACCCTGCTCTGCTGATCCAGATGATATTGCACCAATCTCAGCTGCATCTGCTCCTAGGCTGGGTTTATTCTGCCCCATCAAGGACAAAATCATCTTGTTTGCTCTAAAAATATCTAGAAAAGTACAAATGAAATGAGAAAATAACAGTACCTCCTCCTCTTCTTGAGACTCGTTCAGGGGGCCGTTCCTCGTCTCCTGGAAGAGGATTTTCTTCATTTTCCGGTACTGAAGGTTATCCAGTTCTCGTACTGCATCTTTTGTCCTTTGTATGAGGTCTATTAGTACCCTTGGCGGTCGATCTCGGCGAACGAAATCGTGCTAATTTAAAGGGAATAAAGTACACGGTTTCACATATGACACTAGTACATTTGATGAAAAAATACGAGCCTTTAGGAGACCCTCGAAATTACCGTTCATATCCAGCCTACATGCTTTATTCTTAAGGATTACTCAAATAATATCCATTCAATGAATACCACCCCAAGGAAACTGTAAGGCAAAAACACAAAGGTGAAAACTCAAAAGGCTCCTGCACAGTAAGACTACAATTCTGACTGCTTATTTATTGTTCTAGGTTCTATATATGAGATATAGGCGCCACTCTGGTTTTGTGCAGCTCTAAGAAGAAATGCCTGAAAGGAGTTAATCCATGTGCTTTTTAAAAAAATTAAGGAAGAAAAAAACCAAATAAGCAAACACAYACACAGACTGGAAGGGTGGAAGAGATTTATCGAGAGTCACATAGGTTGGAAGAGCAAATGCCAGAAGCCAAGTCTCCTGGGAACGTCATGCAAACTGTGACTAACATGAAGTATTCAAAACAAATTTTACTATTTCTATCTATCTTTCAAGTGTAAACATTAGTAAAATGGGTATTGTCACTTTTGCTTTCCTCCCCTTAACTTCGACTGCATTTTCAATGTGACTGCAGACAATTTTCATCTAGGACATCGAGGCAAAACTGCATTAATTTTCAGGCATCCCATATAAAATTCGGTTCCCTTTAAGAAAATGCCATCACCAAAGATTTCAGTCTCTCCCCATATACTGTGCACAAGCACAAAAAGCTCAAAAGGCAAAGACGTGGGCTTGAATCTTATAATCAGCCAGGATTTAGGGAGACCTGCTGCAGGAGGGAACATCTRGGGGACCGCTCAGAGTGGAAAAGCAGATTATGAGACTAAATATCCATCAGCTGAGAATGACATCTCGGCTGCAATTGTTCATGCAGCCTCCAAGCGAAGGTACTCAAGAAATCACATCCCTCAATGAGCGTACGCCGTTCCTAGAGAGCAGCAGGACTGCCAGTCCACATGAATGAATCATTCGGCAGCCCACAACATAAACCTATTAGCTGGTCAAAGGCTTGTCGGGGTGCTGCGAGCGGGAGCRGAGAACAAAACGCTGGGTACGTGCCACAGCACAATGTAGCACAGGAGGGAAAACACGCACCGGGCGCCGAGGGTGAAAAACAAGCTCATTCATCAGCCTCTACCTGGAAAGTTAAAGGCATTAGGGTTAAATATTCCGTATGGTCCAGGCGTATAGCAAAGGCACGAGGGAGTGCAAAGCTAACTATTCAGCACGGAGGGCACGGTTTCGATTTCTCACTTCGGGAACCAAGACACGGAGAAACATCCATGAGAACGCGTTTCACTGAGCTGAAAGAGCAACAAGAGAAGCCATAAAACAAAGGCTGAATGGTAGCCTCAGAACAAAAATCAGCATCAAAAGGCTGCCAGGTAGGCACACAGCAGCCATCCAGCCTACTGTGGACATTAAGCAAAACACCCTATGGAGCTAGCAATTCCTCTGCTCAAATATTTAAGGAAAAACTGAGTCCTGTTTACCTGGTGTGGAACAGCAGCATGCCAGGCAAATTCTCACCAGCAGCTATGTACGGCAACCAGAGGAATAGCAGGGCCACTAATCAATTTTAAAGAAAGGAAATACTTAAGAGGAAAAAAAAAAAATAAAAAGCCTGATGGAAAAGGGGCTGGACAGGATTTCACACATCGCTACCTCCTAAAGGATTCTGCTCTTGAATTTCTCAAAGACAAAGCCCTGGAGTCACAAACACAGCTCCCCTGCTCCCCAGGTAAACTGCAGCCAGGTGGCTTAAGCAACTGCAACTCTGATTTACGATTCATTGAGAAGGTAACACTGATAACCCAGGGACACATCCCCGCCAGCATGGGCACCCCTTCCTAGCTGCTCAGAGCAGCTATGAACTGGCACAAGGCGCTTCCCAAAAGGACATGGTTATCCCYAAAACACCTGCCAATTGACCAGACTTAGTAGAGAAATTCATGAAGGGATAGAMACAGCAGCTACCATTAAAAAGGTGGTGGTCAGATTATGGGAAGAAGTTAACCTAGCCCTGTCCTTCAGGGCTACTTGTAACTTTGAGTGCTGGGCTTGATGCAGGAATGTAGAAAATAATAATAACAATAATAATAATAATAAAAAAACTTATTTTAAGATGTTAATGAATCAACAGCAACTGCTCAAAACCCATCTAAAGCAGAGAAATGATTGAGAAGCAGAGATCAAAAAATGCAGATTCAAAATCAATGCTGCGTGGCTAGTGAAAGGAATTGGAAAAAAAAGGGTAATGATTGGAAGTGAGCACCAGAAGCAGATGCAGACTATGCCTGATAAGCAATGATTATTAGCAGAGCTCTACAGGTGGCAGTAGTCAGTAAATTGTCAAGGTTTCTGAGCAAGGCAGCAGCCCAGAGCACAAAGCATCCAAATGCCATGAGGGCTGAAGAGCCCCACAGAGCTGCCCCGGCCCTTCCCAGCGCCTGCAGCGGCGCTTTGCAATGGGCACATCCGTCCCAGAAACCCCTGTGCAGCCAGGGAGACTTCAAAGGGAAAATAAAACAAAATAAAGATCCAAAATACTCCAAGGAGTAATTTAGAAACATAGAGCAAAACCAAAGAGCTGAACTAACAACAGGCATAAAGGGAACAATATGTATTTGAAAGGTGTAAGCACACGAAGAATTAACGGTGTGGACATGGGCATTACTGGAGAAATTCAGAGGAAACCTTCCTGAACTCCATCTGTGARGCATCAAAAGAGAGAAGATCGGCCACTTCAGAGTGCCCAAGAACAACTGGCTCCGGCCGAGGACGACCAGGCTCTTCCAGTCTCTCCTCACCTCCAATTCCCCTGTTTCTTGAAATAATCAGCCACTACCTTAAGAGCTMAATCCTCTGATCCTGTGCAACATAATTCTCAAAGTACTACCAGCTCTGCAAAGGTGCAGGGGCCATAGCAAGTCTTCAGGAAGAGAGGTTAAATCTAGAGTTTGAGGAGCAATTAAAACAGCTTTGCAGATTTTCTGTCTCTTCCACTGAGCAAACACTTTCGGTTGAATTATGTCCAGTGTAGCCTTGAAAAAAATCAGGATTAAATCTGTTTATCCTTAGTCTACTGACATGTTCTTCCTTCAGCTAAAAACCCCACTACTAACACTGCTGTGCCATGAAGCTTCCAAGTTATAGAATACAAATGCATCATGTTATAAAGGCAATTGCAACTGACAAAATTAGGAAATAAAGGTAATGGCCTTAAATTCTTTGATACTTCAMGTAATGCTGCCAAGGCTTACAAACTTCAGCCTGAAGGCCACACAAGTCTTAAGGAAATACAGAGCATGACTGTTTCACTGTAACAATCTGAGACGGTTAATGTGATATTTTTAAAAAATGCATCAGGGAAAAAGGTAAGAAATTCTCAACTGTTAAGGAAAGACTGAGATGCAGCTCTGCACAAAGGCCAAGCATGAGGCATATGGAGTTTTTTCATGGGGATTAATCTCAGCTGGGTYGAATAAACAGCAGTCTTTAAAATGCAGCCTTATTCCATGAGGTGCAAAGCTCATTCCAAATTCAAATTACAGCCAAGCAGTACTGTGGCATCCAGTAATATGTWTCTGAATACATTCATTCATTAGTTCTGGTCAAGTTTCAAAAGCTACTTTGAAAGAATCCCAAAATGATGCCCACAAGAAAACCAACATTTTTTTTTTTGAAAGGGCAAATATTTTCTGCACCTTCAATAGAATTACTTGGGAGTAGGTGAGCAGATTCTTTGCTTTCTATGAAAAATGTTCACAGCTTCTGCAAGTTAGATTAGAAAAGCTCACACGTGCCAGCTGACAAAAGGAAGAGGCAAACGTATTTCCGAGATGCTAATCCAGGATATTTCTCCCTTGTAGCACCTATGCTTAAATCTTTCCTACTGATATGCAGGGAAAAAAAAAAGATATCAAATCCTTTTCTACCACTACAGACTGTGCTAAGTATCTTCCTCTCTCCCCAGAACAGCTTTGTGATGATAAAACTTAGGCTCAGTAAGTCTTATTTTCCCAAATTTCTGAAAGAAATTTGAAAAATTACCCGCAATAGATCTGTTGATGATGGCCTTTCCTGAGGTATTTTCTGCAAGCAGTAATCAACAAATCCCCTAAAGGAGTCCGACCTGTAAATTAAAAAAAAAAAAATTCTATATGACAAATTAGCTCAGGGCCTGGAATGTACACCGACAACACTGGCACACAGTGACAGAAAAGCCTTAAGACTAATTTGTTCTCAAGTTCCTGGGCACAAAGACTAACTGGATTTTCCCAAATTCTGAGTAAGTTGATCCCACTGGTTCTTACAATAGTCAAAGACTCATCAAAAACAACCATGGACTCACAATTATCACCAACCACAAAGCAGAATAAAACAGACAAAAACTAAAGCGTACCAGTCAACAAGACATTTTCAACCCTACTCCCACTAATTAAAATTAGATGACAGTTAAATTAGCAGTAACTCCAGAAGTGTGCTCATTAAGTTAGCTGTTGAMATGACTCAATAAAACTTCGCACCATTTGTAACACTGACATTTGTAACAGTAAAGTGCCTTGGCACACACGTAGTTCAAAGAAGGTTTAAGCTACAGGAAAGGTTATCATAGCTTAAAAAAGAAGAGAGGCCTTCTAGGTGCTCATGAAACTCGGAAGCATCCCAAAACACACGCAGTATAACAAACAGATTGCTGTAGCCAGCCTGCTTGCTATCACAAACACTGATTATCCTGTGTTCACAGGTTGCTTATGCTCTGTATGGGAAATTGGGTCCAAAAAGCACCTGGGAACGGGTGTGCAGATAAGGGACCAAATTCTCKGAGTTTTGAAAAATGGACAAAGCAGACAGATGGCAAACTAAGGACGAAAAAATGGAGTGCTTTTTATAAAATTATTAGCAACAAAATAGTTAATAAGGTTACTTCAATGCCTAACTGTGTACCTGGGGGAACTTCACACCTCTCCAGGAGCTGCTGCTTCAAGCTGTTTGTGGACACTAAAAAAGCATCACTCCAGAGCTATGTTCTATTTATGGGTAATGAGACCAGGAAATAGGGTAATCCCTTGGATTCTGGACGCAAGCTTGGAGCATGGAGAGCATTTGCCAGCCCCAGAGCTCAGATGACATTTGGAAATTGGCTTCTTCTAAAGCCACTCACTGAACAAAATCTAATTACATCTATTCTATGTGCATCTCTCCTCCCCTCCTCCATACTTCAGTGGCACTGTAAAGCTAACAATACTTCTGTCAGGAATCTTCTGCAGCTGGAAACTTTGCTGATGCTGAGCTAGGCTGGCTTAATGCATCCAAGAACATTTTAATTCCTACAGCGTCTACAGCCCCATAATTAACACCTCCACACATTTAGATTGTAGCACAGCCCAAGTGACAGAAGGTCAAAAATGAGCCTGCCTACATGGGAGCATTAATCAAGAACACAYGAGCAAAATCACTGCCCTGCAACAAACCCTTTTCTTGTCAGATTTTAACTATGCAAAGAGTGTYATAAGAGGATTTCCAGGGAAACAAAACAAGAAAAACTGGTAATAGCTCTCTTACCATTCATTTGACTGTAACGTAGGGGAATCGTTCTGGGCTATGTGATATAAGGCACTCATTGCATTCATGTTGAAAAGTGGAGGCTTCCTTTCAGCTAGAGGAAAGAGAAGAGGAAGGTATAATAAGGCAGTCTGGAAAGAAAGGGAGCAAAGGTAGGAAGAACAAGAAGGGTATCACTGTTAAATCAACAGCTCATTACTGTCGTCATCAGGTTTGAGCCAATTATTTTAATCCTCTAGGTTAGTTCAGGACAGCCACYCAGTGAAAGCTGCTATTCACCTGAGGAGGGGATGATGAGATCCAAAGAGAACAGGATGCTAATTAGGAAGAAAAGTTTCCAGTAAATTTTACATTAACTACCATGTTTTATATCCGACTTGCTATGGTAATTTCAGCAGAAGCTGACTAGAGCAGAGCTCAGACATCCAATATGTCAGGGCCAGGAAATTTATGCATCAGTCCCTGAAGATCCTCAGTGTGCTGATATAGCACCTGTAGGTGAGGGCAAARAGGGGCTGCTTGTTTCACTTGTCATTGGCAACGACTTGCAGAAGCAGGGCAGGTGGCATCACTTACTACATTATGTCTTCAACTCCCCATAACAAAAGCTCTTCCTAGTCCTCCTGGTCCTGAGAGGACACCTACCTGCCAGCCCCTGAGCTTTCAGGAGTGCAGTACCAAGAAACATCATTTTTTCACCTCCATCTAAGACCCAGCACATCAATCAATCCATGAAGCCAGGATTAAGTTCATGTCAGGTCAGAGCAACCACTTGTGCTTGACATGCAGCATGCATACAAACCACAGCATCTTTTCCTAGGCACTTGCAGCTACATGAGAAATTAAAACAGGGAGAGCCAAGCGGTGCTCATTGAGAGGGATCTTCCCCCTGCTACCCTGACCCCTTAATGTTCTGATGTGGAATCATGCAAGGACAAAGCTCAAAGTTAAATAAAAAGTAAAGTACTTTTCAAGTTCATAACATTAAGAAAGAAAAGAAAACCTTCAACTTCAGCTATGCTACATGGCTTTGATGTTTTGAATGAAAAGCTCCATGGAAGCTCTAATGTTAAGACTCAATGGCTATGCAGGGTAGCAAATGCCTGCTCTACCATTGTGATTTACTCCTCGAGCAGCCCGATAACTTCCTGAAATTCTACATAAAAATCAGTTGTCAGGCTGAAGAATATGAGTCCTGAACTGCTGATATTGCGTTCTTTATATCAAAATACAGACCGTGTCAGCAGTGCATTAGCATTGGCATATGAAACACAGTACTGGAAGGGAGCAGTCACCAGAGAAGGAACGATTACTGTCTCCATGTTGGGGTTAATGTTTTCTCCCATTTCTCTTTTCTAACCCATTTTACTGCTGCTGGCTAAACATTTTCAGAAATAGCTTTTTCTTTGAACTTGCCCTCACTATGAATTTCTGATGTACTGCTTTTAAGCATAATCCATATTAAGACTATTCTTAAGATGATCTACTCAGCACATGCAATGTCAATATTCAAACTTGAAGTGCAAACAGCTGCTCTGTATACCTGCTATCACATCTACATCTGCTTCAGGTAGCGTGGACGAGCATCATTTGCCCTTTTGCAGTGCAAACCCTTTTCTTCTCCTGCAAAGAACCTGTCCACGATGATTCACGTCACAACCTTTCAGCTGAGGCTGAAGATTTTTGTGTATTTCAGGGAGGTGGGAAGTAAGAAGAATTGAAGATTAAACACAGGTCCTTTCTAACACACAGTTTTTTAGGACACTGAGTCCCTTGGTACAGCAATAAAGTTCCAATAAAGTTCTCTCAAAACCSAACTTGTAAAAGACATAGAATACAAAGAGCTGCCCCTTCCTTCTGGGAGGAAATATAGAAGAAACAGCRTTTTTTTCTAGAGTAGAACTACGGTGAGGAATAARCCATATAAAGCAAAGACAGACATCTCCTTGCCCCTATTTYGAATACAGAGGATTTAAAGTATGTCCATTTTGTAGAGTATTTCCRCAGTTCTGCTTCYRATTGGTCCTACATCCATATTTCAGGTGAGGTGCATTAGCCCCTCTCATACAAAAGATTCTGGACTGAACTAATTTCACACCTTCCCTCATCAGCACTTCAGCACTATGTGAACTTAAGCATCCTCCATCCCTCATCTATATGAACTGCTCTTGCATTACAGTGCAGCAATATGGACACAGAACATGACCACCACAGTTCTTGATACTTTCTCAAATTTGTAAATTCAGTTCTACCATTTCTGGAAGGGATAAAACAGGTGGTATTTTCAGCCTGAAGCTTTGCCTATCTTGCTAAGTGGGCACAAGGAAATGATGGACGTGTTTGCCAATCATAGATCACAACGTGCTTCTCAGAATCAACTATATCTTCAAGAATATGTTCAGGACATCATAAATAGTTCAAGCCAGATTCASGTATGAAATTCCAATAGCTACATGGGCACAGACAGTGCTTAGCTCTACAAAGGCCCCAAATAAAAACATCTGTCACGCAGGAAGCTCAATCTCCACAGGCACAAAGGTCCTGCTCCTCAAGTCTAGCATAAGCACAGCCAATACAACCATTAATTTGGAATCTAAAAGACAAATTCAGGCGATTCTATCGGGGGTTCAATCTGCAGAACAGGACTGCAAAAAGTAGCTTCTCTCTTTCGGGGAGACATTTTATCCAGTGGAGCCAAAATCCACTATCTGGCAACTTCAGCACATCCTGTTCAGCAAGTGAGCAAAGAACTGCCCAGAACAAATCCTTATGAGACTACAGCCTTTCAGGTGCTAAAGGAATAACTGAGCACACCAGAGYAGTATTAGGTATAACAGCATCAAGGGATTGTCTTCATTTGCCCRTGAGGAAAAGATTTGACTCAACTGTCAGTGTTTTCCAAATAAAGATTTTTAAGGCAGCATCTTACAAGCAATAAGATGCTTTTCTTTTTTTTTCAGGGCTTTCTAATAAATTGAGCAAGTAGATAACGATTCACCTCAGCTGCCAAGTATTTACTCACCTAACTCAATACACGTGATCCCAAGAGACCAGACATCCACCTTCCCATCATACTGTCCTTCGTCCATAGCGAGGATCACCTCTGGCGCCATCCTACCAACCACAGTGGAAAGGAGGCAGGTTAGGGGAGACGCACCCAAACTCCCAGCACGGAGCTTGAAATGAGTCGGCTTCATCTTCAGCAGCGCAGGGGACTGGAACTTAAAAGGGCCAGCACGGAGCCAAGTAAAGCCATGCTGAAAYAAAACAGTGCTTGCCTGCACTAGCAATTCTTCCAAAGGACATCTTTAAGAAAGAAAAATAAGAGGCCAACCTGTTCCTCTGGCTGTTAGCACAAYGTGCTGGCACGTGGGAGACCCACGCCAATCTCGAATGCACTGTGCCTGCAGGCAGGGAGTATGAGCTGGGGGAGTCCTAAAGGCGTCGTTTTTAYTCTCCCCAGAGCTGGTGGGTTTCCACTGGCACACCAGGAGAAGTTCCCAGCAGGTAGGTGAGGGTAGCTATGTGAGGAACAGTGGGGAAATGCAGCGGTCCAGGATTGAGGGATGAGCAGGGAGAAAAAAGGAAGGAAAAAAAAAAAAAAAAAAAAAAAAAAAAAAAAAAAAAAAAAAAAGCACAGCAGACCCCGCTGCAAAAATTCAGCCTCTTAACTTTTGGTTCTTCAAAGATGGAGCAGGCTTCCTGCCAAATGCTGTTCAGAAGTTGGGCGACAGGCGACCTCCCATCAATGCCTGGGGCGTCTGCCACAAAATAAATGGAGTGTAAAGCTATGCTGGGCACTATGTTAGGAATGCCAAGCAACCGAGTTTCTTCAAAACAGAACCTAAGTACAGCTTCCAGTCTGCAAAACCAATTAACAAGTTTCCCCTTTTCCATGGCCTTGCCTGAGTTCCAGTATCTATGGCAAACATCAATAATTTTTTAAGCCAATGATATTGTAACAGTTAAAACATTTACTGGTGCCATTTTAAACTGCTGTCAAGGCTGCCCCTGCTCACAGGCACCTGGAGGAAGACCTGGACATGGGAATTTTAAAGAACTACTTGGCTAAACAGCAACAGTTTTTTTTAAACGCTGGATATTATTTTCAGATTGTGAAATGCTGTTACTGGGAGAGAGCAGTTTCCTCTAGCATTGAAGTATCTCGTGTTTTACTCACCAGTAAGGTGTCCCCACGAAAGAATTGGCAGGGCAGACTATGGAGGCAGACCCAAAGTCAGCTAGTTTCACTTGACCTGGTTCTGTTAGAAGAATATTTCCAGCTTTAATATCCCTTTAAAAGAAAAGAAAATGCATTTCTGGTCACAACAGAAGAACTTTTAAAATATACAGACACAYAGAAAATCATTAACTTGTCTCAAATATTTAAGAAAAAATGAGAACTTTTAGAAATCTAATATTATGTCTTGGTCTATTAGATAGACCAAGTATTTGACTTCACTGAGGATGGGAACTCAAGYGATCTCAAAGAAGGGAGGAAGAAGGAAATGCATCTAGCCAAACACCCAAATCTGACTCTTTAAATAACACCAGACACGTTATTTTCATCACTGCAGTGCCCTAGACTCCCTTAGCTTATTCTCCATACAACTCTCAGATAATTCATACATTTAAGAGATTAATGATAATAAGGCCACTACAACATGAAAGSCACAATATACATCCAGCACCTTTGAACCATAAATTTCTGAATTCCAGCCAGAAGCGAGTTAAATTCAAATTGACTGCCTGTGAAACACTGACAAAGGTTAAATCAATTACATATATTTCAAGACACTTTGTAAAGGGCCTATTCAGAGTTAGAAATGAATTTATCTAAGCACCATTTACTTTTAAYGCCCTGGGCTTCTGCAGGTTTGTCTAGCTGAAATATCTTATTTTCTTCYATACCTTCTAATATAAAAACAGAGGGGCTGCTTCCAGAAACTCAATCTACTTACATACTGTCCCCTGGAAGTCACCATCTAGTCATATATCCTAAAATCCTGAGAAAGCACTTTGTTATCACAGCAAAAATAGTATCCTAAGGATGCCTCTGCACAGCAGTCCCTTGGAGATTTGCTTTTGCAAAAGCAGCCCTTCACTGTAAATATTAGGTGTGCTATGGATCTCTGCTTAGTAAGGCTGTTAACACCATACAAGTTACAATGTCTTTGCATTAAAAGATGCATTTACTTWTATATATATATGTARATATATAAATATATAATATACACACACASAGAGATATATTTATACAGAGAGAGAAAAAGACAGAAGAAAAGAAAAAAAAAGCTTTTAAAATCTGGTGATCAACTGTAAGTCCAACATSAAAAAGCTCTTATCAATAGTAGGACAACTCGGACACAAACAAGCTACTGGGCATTACCAAACATACTCTGACCCCATGGTAAGGAAAGCTAATTTGAAAAACAGGAGGGGAAAAAAAGCTATCCAGTGTTTCCTGGAGAGCAAGAGAATACACTGAATTACTGTGCAGGAGTTGGAGCATTATAATCTGTGCATCCTTATCCAGCGTCAGGGTAGACCCAGAGGGTCAGGCAAACAAAGTCTCCAAATGTAGCCTGATGCCGGTGAGAAACCGCTTGCTCYGAAGGGCAGCGCACAGAATAGGCTRAGCTGGGACAACCAGAGSCAGGAATCAACTTAGGCTATTCCAGCAGCAGTGCCGGGGTCAGGATCTCTGCTCCTTCATTCTCAGGACACTACAGCTTCAAAACCAACATTATAGTAACTTCCCAGGGAATTTTTGCACACATAAGAGTTCTCAAACAAGCCCGATGGGGCTTGATGGGACAGAGGTGCTGCCCCAAGCACGGCAGCTGYTGAACACGTTACGGCCGCTCCTGCAAAGCCCTTAGTGCTAAGCAGATATTTGCAAGCCTCAGTGCATCTCATACTGCARTTTAGCAGGACACAACCTCATCCGGCACTATCCATCCCATGCAGAGTGCACGATGCAAGACCAGCCTTGCTTTTTCCTGCATCTCCACAAGATGTCCCTCCGTTCTAGGTCACCCTCTTCTGGCTTTGCTCCCTGCAGGGCTGGGACACCAAAGCCCTCCCRGCTGCCAGCCTGGGTCCTTCTCTTTCCCCCACCCTCATTCATTTGCTTTACTTTCCCAGGAGCTGGTAGGACTCTGAGGGAAATACCTCAGAAAAGACATTTTTCTGCTCTGGTAAGAGTAAATATACAAAGGGTCAACCTTAAAATCATTCTGATTTGATTTAATTGGCATTMTGCTTTGAATTAATATTCTACATAAATTTCTTTTAATAGCCTTGTGTAGATACACCCTAAGTGGTGATTTTAACAAGTGACAAATAATTCCTGTCTCTGGAAAAACCACCTCACCATCTCAGGCTCAAACAGACCCATTTTCTGCCTAAAGCCTGCCAGGAGACTACAAAGAAGCTTTTACCCCTATAAATTAGTCTCACACAGCCTCATTTTAATGAGTCCTCGCTTACATTACACTCTTCTATCGCTCATCCTTTTCACAGCAAGACCCTGACATAAAATAKCAATAGTCCTCCAAAAAAACCTGACAAAAATATAAAATTAAAAAAAAAGTACATAAAAGACTCATTTTTATTCTTTGCTACCAGCATCCAAAGAGAAAAATTGCTCCATGGCAGAGATCTCTGCACCAGACTGGTCCCCTCACTAAATTATTTCAGCCGGAGGAAAGYGTCCCCTAAGAGCTGACACGTTTTACTTCTTAATCCAGGCTGGCGCGGGGGCCCTTACCGGTGTATCTTGGAGTGAGAGTGCAGGTAGGCCAGCCCCTGCAAGGCACCGTGAGTAATGGCAGCGATCTCCACTTCCTGAAGTGGCTTCTTGTGAACTAGAACGGGGAAAATAATCAGGAAGAGGCAAAACAGGGTTAGCGTCACCTCTTTGAGAGGAAGCTTTTTCACTTGGTAATTTCTAAAAAGAAAAGGAACTCCTGACTTTGTGAGTCACCACGTGAATGCCATCCCTGGCATTCTAATTCCCTGCAGCCTGGTGGCTATGGGTGGCTTAGAGCCTGCATACAGCCTGGGCACGTATTCCATGCCATCTACAASCACTTTGTTTCCCCCCTCTCTTTTTCTCTCATACTACTTATGGCCAACACGTACTGGTAACACACAAGATACTTTTGAGTTTGCCAAATACACATGAAACTCTTGCTTAGTGCTTCAGAGCACACCCCATAGATTCTCAAATAYGACCAGCACATGCACTTGGCTGGTGTATCAGATACACAAAAGATACAGCCCATGAGGGGTATAAGTTTTAGCTACTATAGCTGGGATTCCTTATTCCTCTACAGACCCGAAGGTTTTATTTTTGAGGTCTCATTAGTCTCCTGTTTCATAAAACCATCTGTATTTATTCCTATAAATTGCCAAACAAGGACATGAATGATCTTTGTGGGTTCTGACCATGGATATCCAGATATCAGGCAGTCTGCTTCAGATATCAAAGATGTGCAAMCTAGAGGAATACAGTTGTATTCATTTATACCTTCACTATATGACATAAAAATGTGCATGCCAAGAACATGCTGCAGTGGCCTCCTGCAAGAACCACAGCCTACCCTTCATACCACAAGCACAGTGACAGAATGGAGAAGCAGAGAGTGCCCCTACCRTTTGCTAAATACCAGTTTCTAAGAGAAAACGGCCTCTCAGCACACTCCAAAGGGGCACTAGCGGAAATAAATACAAATACTATACAAAACTTACCCTCTAGCAAATCAGAGGCTGAACCTAAACAGTACTCCATAACCAACTGCAAGAAAAAAAAACAAAAGAAAAAAAAGTGGTTTTAAATAATAAGGTAGATACTGTTGATACTCTCCCATAAACAATTACTATTTAGGTATCTGAGAAACAGTAGAAGAAAGAAAATTAAAAGCTGCAAGAAGTACAAAAAATGATGAATAAAGTGCTCTGCTAAACTGCAGCAATATGGCATCCCACATTCTGCAARGAAAGCTAGGGCACGGGGAAGTTTGTGTGGAGATGCTGTAAAGGACGCCCAATAATAAGGTCAGCAGCTTTGCTTAGTCTGCGTGAAGATTACTAAACTGCCTCAGAGAAGCAGAGTTTTCTTCCAATGCCCCAAATTTCCACTCCCTTTAAGTTCCTTGGAAATGTCCTGAAATTAAAGGGACTACAAGCAGCACAGGTGAATACTGCTACGTGTAAAGGCAACGTGCATGTATTGAATATTTGGTTATTCTGCAGCATGTGCTGTGTTCAGGAAGACCCTACGTGCCAGGCCAGGCTCACTCACCCATGCCGTATGCTCTTTCAGGTAACATCCCTTATACTCTATGGTGTTGGGGTGCTTCAGCTGTTGCAGAAACTTGACTTCTTTGATGATGTCCTGCCATTTCTATTGAAAAAGCACRAGATATGTATCATTTATCAGCTGAATCCTTTCAGGCTTTCATACCCCCACATCTGAAAAAGTGACCTTAAGGCAGTTTTACAACAGGAGGACCAGAGGAGAGTAGTATGTTCTACCCCTTTTCACTTTCCACATTAATAATGTAAATGCAAGACTGATTTTTTCCTCTCAATAATATACTGATCCTGGAAGGATATTCCAACTGTAGGACGCAAGATAATTTTTCTGATCCTGTCAAACCAGGTTTTTTTTTCCACTGCTTGCCCATCCAGGCTAGCTTCCTCCCCAGGTTCATGCTGGTTAACTTCACAGAAACAAGGGCCTCCTCTGAATAGCACTTTAAAGATTATCTATATTCAAGTAATGCAAATTGTGAAGAGAAAGTGCTCCAAAAGGCATGGACTGGAATTTAATTSATCAAAATAAAACATRCTGTTATTCAGCAGCTAGATAGTAATAGCCATATGTACTTACCCCTTCCCAGATACAAACAGTTCTGGGTTTATTTTATTATTCTCTCTCCATWCTACAAAATCACACTATACTCTTTCCCATAGTTTCCAAAGCCCAACTGTGCTACAGCCTAGATCRCTTTTACATTAAGATCCCAAAGAAACAGCTAGCTTGAGGGCTTCCAAATGCACTTGTATCATTTTGTTCGCACACATTTTACCCAAAGCACTGCTGCTGTTTGCATAACAAACTCCCCAGAGGTCTCAAACGTGGTGGCAAACTCATCTACCCCAAAGGGGACAACAGCAACACAGTATAGTCAATGCATCGATGGTATCAGGTAGTAGTTTGCTCCCTTCAGCGGCAACAAGAGACCACTGGCATTTGGAAGGGCACAGTGACATTTCCAGACAGGTTATGGGCCGGGGCAGCACGTTAGCAAGGACAGAAGCCACAGCTTCTGCACGCACAACCAGCTTTATTCGCCTCACCTCGTTCGTTTGCTTCCCGCTGTAGGACATCTTCTTGACTGCCACCACCTCGTTAGTGTGGGAATTTGTAGCCTGGAGAAAGACAGACRTTGAAGGAAAAAGAGTCTCATTTTTCTCCCCTCCATTCGCTGTGGGAGGAAGTGAAGTCAGTTGTGCCTTTGGCAAACACAGATGTCTTCTCCTGTGCCACATCCTGGCAAATTTCCATACCTCAGGATGTCTTCTTCATGGTAAGATTTACCAATCAAGACCACCCTCCTTAACTTCATCCATCCGTCATCCCCTGCCTCCCTCAGCCCTTACTTCACTCGTTACCTCTTTTCTGAGCACAAAGCAAGGTCTGATAATGCACCTGGGAGAACACGCAGGACAGTTTTATTGRAATCGCAGTAAAGGCACTTTTAGGAAAAACACCTTAGGAAAAACATTTGCCCAGGAAACAAACAAAGAGGTGCATGAAAAATCTCTACTTTCATCTCCAAAACAAAGCACAGATTCTCAAACGACTATATCTGCTTTCAACTTCAAGGCGGCATTCTGTTTTGGAATTTATCTCCATTTAAAAATCATCAACCTTCCTCTCACCACATATTCTTTCGCTTTAAAATAACACCATCTCTTCGGGAGGTTGTGCACAGCTAAAGGAAAAAATATTTCACAATCACAAAAAGAAAAACTCAGCCAAGGTAAGTTCTGTTTGACCCAACAAATGAAAACAAACTTAAGCTGTAGACACAATTACAATGAAGACTGTCTCATTAGGACCATAATGGACTACACAACAACCTGGCAAAGCTAAATGTCCTCTGAGCACTGACCCTAGGACACTAAAAGGAGAATAAATTTCACCTAAATTTTTGGAGAATTATTTTCATCCTATTTATCATACAAAAATTTGAATTTTGAAATATTCCAGTGGGCTTTCTAATCTGCACTAACATACTTAAAGCACTGCATTGAACTAATCAAACACCCATGCAAGGGCTCCAACATGACAGGGAAGGCATGTACACCTTGAAAATCCTTCCTTTCCCTCAAAACCAAACTCCTTGGTTGATGCATTTCCAGTATTATGACAMAGGCTGCATTGAGATTTTAGTTGCATTACACCTAATGTTGGTTCTAAAAATGAGTAAGATGAGAGAGATGTGCCAAGGCTGCTTTGGTCCACTAGCATTCGATATCAGACTGTCCTCAAAGGTTTATCCTCATGGAGCTCCGTGTCCCTCGTGCAAGCAAGGCAGGTTTCCATGACTTGGCTACAGCTCAAGGCAACCTCCCACTGGTGAAGCACAGACCACCTCCCAGATACTGTAGGTTGAATTAGAGGTAGAATTAGGGTAATTTGCATTGGTTTTCTAGAGCTACTACAAAAGAATAGCTTTGAGATAGCAAATGGAGTGAGTAAGTGTAATCCATTTCTCTTATGAAACTGGGTCACCTAATATAGGCACATAGTTGTTCTCTTGACTGTCGGCAACTGAACAGATGTCAAATTACGGAGCCATGCTATTCATCTACGGGCAAACCATCAAACTTGTTTCCACAACTGAGGTTTGGCTTTAAAGGCAGACATCTCAGGACATTTACATTTTCCACAAAAAATGTCAGACCCCCAAACATCACCTATGTTAAGGCAAAAAACACATATCTTCAAACTAGTCCTTTGGAGAGCYCATAGCCAGTTCATGCAATTCAACAAGCCGATGGATTTGCTGCAAACCCAGAGCAGTTACAAAGCTGCCTGTTCATCGTAGTGCTTTCCATGCAAGACTMTCTGCAAAGCCTTCCAGCAAAACCACGGCTTGCACAAGTCTACACCCACAGCAGGACCCGAGCTCTATTTTCACACCACTCCTTTTCGGTCACTCAAATGTTAATAYTCAGCTCTTATTTTTGCTTGCTTCACTGAAGGGCTGAGCTTCAAGCTGCAAATTAACCCTTGCAGAGAGGAAATGTACTACACTTGAGCAATAACGTATTCATCAAAGATATTTYGTGATGCTCACAGTGACTTCAGTGGGGCAAGGTGAATCAGAAAAGCACTGCCTTTAATAGAAGCTGATATTAATMTGCTTAGTAAAAATCTGACATTAGGCAAGGCGAAAAATCACACCCTGCTCTTCACAGGGCTGTCCTCATCAACTAAACTACAGAAAGTGGAAAACAAATTGCCTTCAGAGACGACAAAACCCTTCCAAACCGCTCATCACTCCAACCCAGCACCTACAATGTGATTGCCAATAGGAGAGTTAATGCTGGTGTCCTAACGATTCTCCATGCATTTCTGTCTGTCACAGTCACTCCAGATGCCTTCATAGCAACATAAGTTCTCCCATTTCTRCTTGCCAAACCTCCTTTATTTACCCCATTCTCATTTGCTTTATCCCTCTTCCATACAGGGCATAAGTCTAACGAGGTTATTACTAATTCCGTGAAGCTACGCTTTTGAAATCAGGTACAAAATTTACCTAGTCAGCATTTAGTTTCAGAACCTTGTAACAAGCAACAAAGTTTTCAGGCTTCAGATACGCAAAGCCTTATTTCTTTCTGCCAGAGAAAGAAATCTGAAATTATTTATCTTGCCACGTATGGACAACACGCAGGCAAAMAACACAGCCTGCAAAACTAAGCCTGCCCTGAGGTTTATATTAGAACACTGTAGTAACTTACCCCACTAAAACCAACCAGCATGAAAGCAAGATCCGCACTGAGCATTCACCTAYGGGCAAGTTCTTCCCAGCTGCTCCYGGACCAAAAGACCTCAGAGAGGACAATGTTCTTGGGGTCAGTTAGTAGAGAGACGAGCAAGGCACTAAGCACGAAGCCCTCTTCCCAGCACCTAGTCTTTGCCTCCAGAAAGGCTGAGAACCTAAGTGGACACCAAAACTACCTACTAGTCCCAAAAGCTACAACCCCCAACYCCTCCTCTGTTTTTRGCYGGKTTCTTCCCACTTTCTGGAAGGCCATCGTGGGCCAAACATGGGACACCACCTTTCACCACCACTGCTGCTTCTCCTTTTCATTGAAGATGGACGTTCCTTCCACAGCTGTCACGGTTTTGTGAGTAGCCCCAAGATTTAAACTGGAGGACATTCATCTTAAAGGCTTCATATTTATGTTTATCATATTGCTTTAAATCTCATTTTTGGTATTTTCCTTGGAAAACTGAGCTTAAGCACAGTGCGGGGGCCATCACCATACAGCAAGAAAGCCAATTTCTCGTTCAAGATTGACATCTACTTTGAAAACCAAACACGTACTTCAGACTGCCCTGAAAGCCACTGCACCCCAGGTAAAACAAACAAATAAATAATAAAAACATGGCTCATTAGCCAAACTGATAATGACTTGACTCAGAAGTTTCAGTAAAGAAGTTTCAGTAAAGAAAACCCAATCGAATCTCCCTTTGATTTTCTGATGGAAAAAAGGTCCCATAGATGTCTCTTTACAAAACAGACCATCTCTAGAAATATTATCACATGTAAATGGTGGGAGATGGAGGGGGGACTCTGTCACTTAGGCAGCTCTGCTCCTGTTGAGTTTTTGAGGTTCTTCTCCATTCTCGATGCCAACCGTGTCCAGATGCCCATAAAGCCTGCAATGACCGAGATCCTGTTTGATCCCCTGCCTTGCTACAAAATGCTCTGGGGTCAAAATGCAAGAGGGCCTAAAAAAGCTTTTAAGGAGGAGGGAAAACAAGCCCTAGACACAGGGTGTTCCACGCACAGGAGGGAAAGGCTCTAGCATCAGCAACGTGATGGAAGCAGAGACGATCCAAGGCCTGGGCCATTGTGCAGCCACAACTACACAGGAGTTGAATGGACTCCCGTTTGCACCCTACGAGGGCTCCCAAAAGACAATTTTCTGTGTTAAGAGCTTCATGCACAGAAAGTAAAGCTCAAAGCAGTGGCAGAAAGGTGGTGGAYGTACTGTGGAAAAGTAGAGATTCCAGCTTATCTATTCCAGAATCATCCCTTAAACTCACAACACCCCCTACATATATTGCTTATCTGAAACAAAAATACCAGGGTCCTCTCTTATTTTAATAGCAGYTCCACAAACACTTCCATCACTGTATAACACTGTATAAAAACAGTGAGTTGAAATAGAGTGCCTGTAAATAATTCATGCTGGCTGCCACCATCTTCCATTGTCACAGATMTAAGTTGCATATCTAAGTCTGATATTCAGAAATCTCAGTTCTATTGAACTTGACCTTCTATTGATCATCACACAACCTCCTTTCCCSTGGAACTCTCTTTTCTCCTAAGATTTTCTCCTCACTTTTGCCTGGAAGCATTTGCTATTGAAGATGGTATGTATGTGATGAYAAAGCAGAATGACATTTAAAAGATGTCTCTCTAACTCTTAAATAATCAGACAAGTTACTCAAAGATCCCAAGGCAGCTTTGATAGGACTTCCCCAGTATCTTTACTCACGCAAACACAATGCCAATTCATTAGCAGAAGTGGCTTTTAATGCCTATTTGGAAWGTTTAATTCACTGGATCTATTAATTTGCAACAATTTAAAAGTATATGAGCAMAAAGTAGAGTATCTTGAAATTCACGTTCAACAAGTTAATTTCCAACTGCTTTAATTCAACTTTCAGCATCTGAAAGGTTGCATGCACTGTTCAGATTGCAGTATCAGCTGCTATACAAGCTGTAACATTAATGAGCTCAACAGTGCTCACATATTTTTAGAGATGCTAAGATATAAAAAGTACTAAGAGCTAGAAGGACGTTCACTTTTACAAATGCTGAACATTTATAAAATATCACTGAAAATGATTCGATTAAGCACTATACTCACAAAGTAAACTGCTCCAAAACTTCCATGGCCGATTTCATGTAAACCCACAAATATTTCCTCAGGATCATCCTTGTAGAACAGGTCAGCTATTTCTGGGTCCTTTGGCACCCCTTTGCGCATGTTGAACAGTATTAGGAACTAGTTCGCGCTTCCGATTCCCAATCAACTTCCTTCATTGACAACGTAGTTTGTAGGCAGCATTCAGCACCTAAGGAAGAAGTCTGTCTTTAGTGTGTTTTTTTTACACGTTTTTTTTCTTGCTGCTTTAACAGCAAAATAAGAGGAAACACTTTCAGAAGCAATAGATTTCACTATTGTTTCCGTCAGCTAATTCCTTTTAATTATTAGGCTAATTTAGATATAGAGATTAAAAAGCATTCACAGAGTACAACAGTGCTTATCTCATACAGGAAGCAAGTGCTGCAGCCACACTAAAGTCCACTTGAAGACAAAAGTCCTGTTGCTATGCAAAACATCCTGTGATCTGGCTTTGTTRTTATTAATGCTGGTCCCCTAATGTGTCAGTTTTTAGACTGTCACTATTGTTCCTTCTACTTTTTTTTCCTGCTGTTTCTGTGCCCTCTTGCCACCTGATGCTAATATAAAAGTTAGGTTCTATTTCACAGAATCACCTTTCGTTCTAAGAGCTGTATGATGAGCACTACTGGGTTTTGATATCTCCCAGGACASAGAACTGCTTTTGAAAAATCCCAGCCTAACTGGCATAAAACAGCAATTTTGTAAACAATAGAAACAATATAACAATTTTATAACAAAAAAACCCCAATTAGATAAAATACAAAGAATGTTAGAAGGTTTAGTACGTTACGGGCTGCAAGTGACATCCAGATAGAATGGTGATGGAAGAGGAGCAGAATTTTGGTGCGAGACACAGCGAGGCTCCTTGGCTCGATATCACAGGCACTAGAGCAACACACAGCAAACTCTGGTTCATGAGCCTACCTGGGTAACTGTGGCACAAAGCATGCTCTGTGGCTTAGACCCCTTTCAGCAGCAGTCGTGTGCTCTGTCGTCTCCCCACAGTCTACGCACACCCTTATTCTGCAAAGAAAAGCAAATATCATCACTTAAAAATATATTTCAGCCTCTTGGTATTTTAAACTATACATAAAAATACTGCATTTAACAAAGCCCAGTGACTACCAAGAGATCACTTGGAAGCGCGGGTAAAGGGAATATGGACAATACAGGGCACCTCTCTTTGGGTGCGGATATCTCCTGTGTTCTGTAACCCTCAGGCTCWTGCTAGATGTGATAGGAAGCCAGAAAATGAGGTTAAATGCTAAGTTCTTCCAGCTGGACCCACCAGCTGAGATCATGCCCAGGCTGCTCACAGTTAAGGATACAGTTGGCTACAGTCAAACAGGCCTTCCAGCATAACACCATCCTCTAAATTACCTTCTTTTAATAAACAGAAACATACTGACAGCTCAAAATTAACTTGCCTTCATAAAAGAGATTACCAAAATTGCCACTTCCTCAGGAGAAACACTTTACAAGTACAGAGTGCTCCTAAAGCTGCATTGCCAAAATATTTTTAGTATATACTCGAATTAATGACCGAAGAAGATAACCTGCCTTCAGATTTATTAGGAAGGAACCTTGCAGATAGAAATCTTCCTGATGGCTGCTAACACTACCCCAAAGGCAATGCATTGAACACACAGTAATAAAATTGAGCTGTTAAAAAAAAAAAAAGCATCTGCAATGTTTTAGCTGAAGTGAGCAGTGTTTTAATTGAAAAGAAAACAATCTCAGGAATAAACCGATGATAAAAACTCAGATGAATTATATGATTATTCACACTCAGCTGACTGACCTCACCCAAAGGTGCTATATTTACTACATGCCTCCAGACACGGGCAAAGAATGTGGTATTTCAGGTCTGGCATCCTCCAGTCAAGTGAAAAGTCCATCTGGCTTTAGAACAATAAAAGCAGAATGGGGAAAGAAAACAATTTATTCGCCTCTAGTCAAACAAATTTCTCTGACATAAMCAATGTCTTTTACATTACCAACATTGTGGTTCCTCAAGGTTTTAAAAATATATATGCTTACAAGAAACCTGAGTAAAGCAGTGCTCCCCAATGAACCTATAGTGAGCATCTGCAGRATGTCCTCGCAATATTCCCAGGGACAAGACAAACCAAAGCAATTTCCTAGTCCCGATTTCCTACCCTTAATGTTCATTAAAAATAGCTTAGTGTAACACCTAGGGAAAATACTTAATACAAACGGCATCTCTTCCAGAACTTCCTGGTGGGCAGTAGGGAAATGACACACACAATATTCGATGTAGCAACGAGAGATTAATAAACTGAATTTTACAACTGTTGCTGTATATTAGAAAATTGCTGTGGAGCGAGGACTGGATTTTAAAGGCCTAACTACACACACGTCCCTGTGCGTAAAGGGCTCTCGTATCCATATGCCAGGGTGTTCCCACGAGGGGAAAAGCCCTGAATCGAGGAAGTCTGCGAGACCCCGTGGCCGAGTTTCAGCAGAGAACACAACCCAACGTGACCTCCTCGCTGCTTCTGGGGGAAGCGGCTCTAGTTCTGGTCTGCTATCGCAGTGTTTTTCGCCTTCTTTGCTCTTCATTTATACTAARTGGCACAGTTATCAGCTGCTTTTAGTGGAAGAAGATGAAGACCTCATTATGGCAGTCGTAGGAGAAAGCACTGGAGAAACCAGCAAAGTTTAAAAGCATGAAAAATTCAAGTCCTTGACTTGTATAGGAATGAAACATCAAAATGCAACTTGGGAGGGCTTTCAAGCACCTGCCAAATGTCCCAYATATTTAAAACTACAACCATGCATACAAAAATATCTTCCTTGTGCCACAAGGAACTCCCCAGCTGCCACCTAGAAGGGAAGACAACATCAAGAACCAAGTGCTCAGAGACATTGGCAGCAGCTGAGAAGCCCTGTCCCAGATGGGAACCCCTCTGGAAAGGAACACTGAGGACAAGGGGCAATGCAGCCCTCACCCACCACCTTTTCCAAGTCTTAAACTGGCAAAAAACTCCCTAGCCTGCAGGAATCGTTTGTCTCCATGCAGAACATCACAAGCACCAGGAGTCAAGAGCAGCTTCTTCTCTTCAAGCTGCTCTCACAGAAGAGAGCCAGCTGTTTCTTGCAGGGGATAACACACCAAGGGTATGTCTGTAGTTAAGGAGAACTTTAATTTCTTAACTGAGAGCGAAAATTCAGACTCCCCAGTCAAGCTCTGTCACTTTCAAGCCTTTCTTTCAAAGGGTTTCAAGGGCTCCTACAAAAAGGAAGAAGCGCAAAGACTTCCATACGGGTCAGAGTTGGTAGTTGCCAACTCGGTGTTAGGTAGYTTCCATACCTAAAAACTCTGCAATACATCCAGGTTTTGAAGCATCACCTCTTCCCAGGGGATCTCATCTACTGGAATGATTTTCCTGATATAGAACAAAGTTTGTTGTTGTTGTTGTTTCTCTCTTCAAGGAGCCCAGGACCATCCACGGCAGTCAAAGCAATTAACCCCCGGCCACCTTCCACGCTGCCGTGCCGCTCAGACCTCAGCACGTTGCGGAAGACAGAATGTTCTGACCTGCCTGGGGGAGATGTTTTACAGCGTTATCCTGACTAYTGTGCAGCTGCTAAAAACAAAATAAAATCACACGATGTTTTAATGACAAAACTGAGAGGAAGCTCTGGCGSGGTTAAAACCTCAGGCAATCAGTCTAATTAGGAAAATTGTCAGAAATAAAAACCAGGTAATTCCAAATTTTGCCTCCAGAAAGCATTTTAATAATGAACTGGAATCCAGTTTATGACAGAGCAATGCATCAAGGCTTGTAGTACCAAAATACCTGTCTCCAATAGGCAACAGCTGCTGACCCTTCTCTCTGCTTTGCTAAACAGGTAAAACAGTAGGTAATCAAGGTAACGAAGTAGAATGTTTGGCAAACCTTTTCAAAAACCTATAGTACTATATGGATACTAAAGAAAAAACACTAAATCCAAATGAGGAAAAAAATCACCATTCTTCATAATAAATGCAAAATGGAAAAAGCAAAGCATGACATCAAGGGACACYACGCGACATTTTCTGTCTTCCAGTTAAATTTAAAGCAATGTAATGAWAACAGGTATGCCCCTATATTGCTTAACATTAACTAACAGTATAACATTCCCAGGATCAAACACATTTCTTTAATTGCTACAAAATCTGAGGGCCTTAATGTGGTCTTGCAGGTTGAGGAGCTTAAATTTTTAAGTAACAAAATAAACTTCATATGGTTAAAAAAGTAAAGGCTTCTTGCTCTAAACAAGATTTCATTAGTGTTTCATGACGGCGCTCTCAAAATAATTCAGGAGTACATTCACAAGGGAAAAAAGAAACATGAATCCGATTTTAAATCCTGATGTGTGCAAGGCCAAGCAACATCATGCAGCAAAAGGAAAGTTTCATGCAAGATTCATCTTCCCATCAAGGCATCCCCAAGCCTCACACACAAATCATGAATTTGAGGAGAAAAAAAAATATTTAAATGCTAAAAGCAGCTTTATTATCATGCTACTATAGTGCTTTGCACAGCTATAAATTCCTGACAGCCCTATGTGCTATGCACAGGCATAGAAAAGCCAGATAATTTGCTTATGAAAGCCTGAAGAGGCACCAGCAGCCTGTTTCCTCCGTATTAATGCAACCGCCTCCAAAGAGCCACATCCATATTGCATCTTAATGCTAATTTTAGGTATTTTAAAATAGTTTCTGTTTTGATTGATGTGTAATCCAACAAAAAACAACTATAACTGGAAGAATCTATTTCTGTGGCCACAAACCTGGAACATCCAGCACGATGCCCTGGCCACCCTCATGCTGCAAGTGCCACCGGCGCAGGAGTCACCGCGGCGGCTGCAGCTCTATAAGCCGCAAGGGCAGYTGGACCTCAGGTGCCTAATGAGGCAGCAGAGGCATCTCCCTCTGCCCTTCAGAGGCAGCATTCCAAATTATATGGAATTTGTTCAAATAAACTCAGTAGGTTGCAAAAAAATGTTTCCCTGGCATCAGGATTTGATGCTCAGAAGCAAGTCAGAACCTGAAGGTGGGTGATGTTTAGCGAGGGGAAATACATATGTATTTATATATGAAAAGCTTATGATATGGCTTGCAGCAAAAGGGCTTTTCATTGTACAAATGCAGGACATGGAACAAGTTCATCTGTTGTAACCACATGTTAGTGAAAGCACCTACAACATATGGGGTCATAACATTGGCAGGCTTTGTAAAAACAGCTTTCTATTAARAAAATGGAAGCCACTTTATTGCCCTTAGCACTAGCATCTCACTCACTAGCACCATCCTCAGAACATGGGAAACAACCCACAGAACTAAATAGTGTTTTTTTCCCCCTTCACTTTTAGCAGACAGATGCTATAGAGGCAAGAGGACAGCGCGTTCTTCATCATTCCACGAAACTCCATGGTTTACATCATGAGCTTCCTATTAAAAAACAGCATGGATTTACAAAACAGGCAGTGCATTGCACACCGCAGGGCCCAGCACTGCAGAGCATCTGCCCCAACCTGCCGGGTCCATCCGGGGGCTCCCCCCGCTCCTGCACGGAGCCCCATGAATCTCTCCCTGCCACCCGCGTCCCCTTTTATAGATCTCCTTCCTTCCTGCCCTCGGTGCCAGCCGGAGATAAGGCCTTGGGAAACAGCCTTTTGGGGCTGCTGGTGTTTATCACTCGTGCTGGGTCCTGCTCGGCGCCTCTCSCACACCCAGCTCCTTTCCTGACCTATTTATAGGCACTCCTGCAACCATTAACCTATATAAAAGGAAAATTTTCCACACTTGCCCCATTAAAAATGACTATRCTGTGTCATTCGGGTGGTCCAGAGTCCGTTTTCCCAGTAGAACGGAACACAAAAAAAAAGTTAATTGGGAAAAATGCTCAGAATCGGTTACAGAGAGGAAACGCATTATTGGAAGAGGCCAAATTTAATCTAGCAGGTRCCAGCTAATGCAGAGCTGCTGATTCACGTTACACGACTTCCCCAGCGGCTTCCCAAGTTTATTCTTTTATCATATCTGCATTTTTTTATGGGTAGGAATAAAAGATACACGTAGAGGCAAACTAAGGATGCTTAACTTCCAAGGCATCCCCATTTGTTCATGACGGCACTTGGGAACGTCACCCACCCGCTAGGCCAAGAGAGGAGCACTTGATGGCCACAACCTGCAAATCAAAGATGTCAGAGAAGGGGAGAGATTTCATTTCCTGAGCAGCCCTGCAGAAACCAAGAGTTATCAGGTGCTGGAGGATAAACCCACAGATGCTTTGGACCTGGTGGAACTGCAGGAGGCTGCACCAAGGAGGCCCATGCAGCAGGGTGACTAACCCCAACAGCCAAAGATCTGACTAAAAGCAGATAAACGGGCCAAATTCATACAACCAGCATTGGGGTCCACTGTTGCACATTTACATCTCTCCTGGCAACTCCACCAATTCTCTTTTGAATGCAATTCAGTGGAGGAAAAAAAAAATAGATTTCACTTGGAAATATGCCTGCACAAATTTAGCTAGTTAAAAATAATAATAATAAAAAAAGCACATTTGGGAAAAGCTTGAAAAGGAGATGACTTCATCCAGCCCCTCTTCCAGCAACTCCTCTTAGAAAGAAAACAGAAAAAAACCCAAGCAATTTTATTCTAGTTCAATGCCTTTTTCTGCACCAATTAAAATACAAGTTTGCAAGGTACACAGCTGGGAAACCTTCTGCAAGGCCTGGCGAGTGTCACTGCACTGGGTTAAMACACGACTATTTGGAGGTAAAGCGTTGTTAGAGCCCAAGGGGGCTTCCTCTGCYCGCGGTCCTCGTGTTACGTTTGGGATGCTGCAGGACAGCTCTGCAGTTATTTAAGCAGCTTTGGCCAACGTGGATGAAACTTAGCCTGTACTTAACTGCATTAGACACCCCTCCTTGTCCATGTTCTGTGTATGGGTCTGTCTTAGCTTAGCAAGGCATGGAAGTCATCCAGGAGGACAAGAGAGGAGGTTTTTGTGTTTTGTGAAGTACTTTCAGCCAAAACCTCCTCCTCTTTCTCTCATGCTGGCACAGCCACCTGTACAGTCACCGTAGTGAAAAACACCACCAAAAAATGCTTCATATTCTGATCAGATTAGCTCCCCAGGCCCATCCCACATCTATCCATGTGAACTGCTCCGCCAGTGGAAACTACTTTGATTTAAATGATTAAATAGCGTTAAGATCGAAATTACGCCTCAACCTACTGGGCTTTCATCCACGTTAAATAGGAATATTCAGCACTTGGAGAGTCAATAACTAGGCTACTCAGTCAAGGGCCGTGATTTCAGCATTAAGTCTTGTTTTCCTGGGATTTACCAGGTCAAAATAGGCCCTTTGCTTCAATACAGAKTTTTGGCCTTTAGCTGCTTTAACCAAAAAAAAAGTCCTAGATTAGCACAGGGGAAATGCTTCGCTGCGCACTAGAAYCTGAGGTTAAAAAATTAAACTCAAGTCTTGAACAGACAACGCTCTGGAGGTGAGCCAGGAGCAATCCTTAGATAGCCACAATTCCAGCTGGAAGTGAAGGGAGAGCAGCAAATCCAGTCACCAAACACGCACCTGGAGCGGCTCTGCAAGCTGCCAGGGGCTTATCTTGCGGAATACTTGCTTATTTGGGTTGTCAGTCACAAAGAATCACTATACAGTTTTAACTGTGGCACTGCTGCCGCCCCCCTCTTAAATAAACTATGCTTAAATTTTATTTTCTTCACCCGAAATCAGTAATACAACTGATTTCACTGCTGGTCCCAGGCCCAGGCACATCCTTGGGCTGAAAGGGGGGAAAAAATCAGCATGCAGACAAGACCTACTCAGTCGCCTCAAGAAAACAAGAAATAGAGTTAAATTCCTCTGGGTGGGACTAGTTTTCTTCCACTCAAAGAAAGCAGGGTGGGTCCTTCCAGAAGCCAGGTCCTTTTGGGAAGAGAGGCTGGTATGGTAACGGAGCATTTTGGGAGGGCAGCAATGGTGCCATACCCGGTGCCACCACGATGCCAGCCCAGCAATGCAGCCCATTCCAACCAGAGGAGCTTTTAGCAAAAACACAGAGRGTATTTGGGTCTGTTGCCATCTCCAGTACCCACAAACTAACACTGCAACAGCCACGAGAGACACAGCTAACAGAAATTATTAACAAACCTTAAGTCAGATTTCCCTGYTTGCAAGACAAGATGATGGAAACATGTAAGGACGCACGTGGTCCATGCCAGAAAGATGCTATATGGGGAGAAAAAACATTAAGTGCTGGCCTGGCTTCTGTGGGAAGGGTCTACAGCACGCTGGGATGCTGCAGACCCGCAGAAGGGCGACGGCTCCGTGCAAGGCGGAGGTGCCTCCTGTGCCGGTGGCCGCTCCACGGAGGCACCGGGGCTCAGGGAACCGGTGAAAAGAGAATTTCAGGTCAGAGGCCGAGCTATTACRAGAAAATGTAAGAAAATAAAAGGGTATCAAAGGAAATGTAAAAGGAAATATAAAAGATAGTCTAGAAATGTAGCTATTTCCATACGAGCAGCAAGCAGGGACTGTCGAGGCTGATACTCCCCCGAAGACCATGGCAGCCAAGAATCAAACTCCAGGCTTAAATACATCATGTTCAGATGGGCTCTATTTTCACTGTAACAGGCAGCAAAGCCACTGACTTGCCCGTTACGGACATCACCCAGCTCTGCAGCTTTAGCCAGTCGATAAGATTGTGCTCCATCAGGGCAGAGGGAGCAACATCCTTGTGTTCAAACCACATTTCAGTGYATTCTAGCAGTGGTTAGAGCAAATAATAGATGAGGATAGGAAGCAGCTCAGGAGCCTTTTCCTTCATTACTTCTGTCAAACTTCTGAGGCGAAAAGCTTTCATATACTYATGGAAAGGAAAAAGTCACTTTTTCCTTTGTTTTCATCTAACACACAAATTCCAGCAAATTCCAATTCCAAGGATGTTCTGGGAATCAGCATGAGTATTTCAAGTTTGTTACTATGGATAATACACTGATGAAAACACCAAGTAAGAGCAAATTTGAGTGCTAAAGGGCAGCAGCTCGGTCACTACTGACCTTATTTACTGGTCYCCGCTGGCAAGCAGGTACATTTGACCACAGCCAAAGCTAAAGCCAAGAAATCCATTTGCATCCCAGTGCTCACAGTGATTTCATAATTCATAATTTCTGTATAAACGAGGCTTGATTTGGAACATGGAGAAAGAAGTTGCACTAGTGATGAGCAGACACGACGGGTCCACGTGTTTGCTCCGCACGCCAAGTCTCTATTCGAGCTCYGGTTTCCTTGTGCAAGAGCAGAGACGCTGCAAAATTAGGCATATAAAATAAGCAGATACATCTGCATCATTCTTCTGGATTAAAATATAGCWTTTGGAGTATCTAAAAGGCAGTAATGTCAAGAGACAAAGGCTTGAACGGCGCTTAACCACTTCAAGATTTGTTTATTTGGAYAGGCAGTCTGATAGAGTTACTACMAGTTAATGTTACTGGGTGCTCAAGACCTTAGACTTTTGCTTCTTTACATCCTCTGCTGTATAAAGGTTTTCTTGAAGGAACTCAAAATTTTATAGAGCCCAATTTTGATAAAAGCTCCTCATTTTCTATTAAAAATAGTTCCTCCAATATATTCTTTTCYGTAAACCTTGTCACTTCAAAGCAGCAAATCTGTCTTCGAATATCACAATGTAATTTCAGTGTCAGAAACTACACTCAAATCTCATGCAATTAAGACAATAAACTTTTCCAACAAAAGAAAAATACACCAGCACAGTCCTTCTGCTGGATAAAGCATCTACACTCTATCCATCAAYAAGATCTTGATGCTCTACTTGTTAMCTTTGTAAGTAAGAGCAAATAAAGCCTAAATGGAGATTAAATAATGAGCTTATTTAAAAAAAAAATCCAAGGATACCTAAGTTTAACTGCTACAGTGAAGCTTCCATCACTATKAACTTCTTTGCCAAGAGTATTTTCCCCTGCAGACAACACTGTTGGACTTAAATCAGCAGCAGTCAGTCATTTCTATCAGTCTATTCAAGTTCTGCTTTCTATCCAGGACAACAAAAGTACCTTTGCTACCACAAGCGCTGGATAAAACTGCTGTTTGACCACATGTCAGCCTGTTCGCTGCTCGGGTCAGATAGCAACAACCACAAAAGCCAGGCCTTCATTTTCTGGAGCATCCATACACAGTCTGATTTCCTCTAAGAAAYAGATCTTATCTGAGACACTTGGATCTTCCAAGACAACCTCAAAATTACAGCCTTGTGAGAGTAAGACAAACTCCCYGGAAACTATTGAGGTTTTTGAGCCAAGCAAACTTCACAAAAACCTCTGCAACCATTCTTACTTCATTACCATCTTTTCTTTTCCATGGAATATTTCAACACTAATAACTAATAATCCATTCATAATTCTTGGAGGAAAAATATGTGTATGTGTTGGGAAGAAGGAGCAGGAAAGGAGTTTGAGACGTGAGGTTGTTTTCTGAAAACATTTATTAAGTAATATCTCAATATACAAAAAAAATCTGCTTACATTTGTAATGTGCCAGAAGCACCAAACATGCCCACAGGATAAAGGTTCTGTGCTGCTTGATAATGCTCAGAGTGGCACAGATATTTATGCAGGAAAGCGCCAGGGATTGTTACAATACCAATGTTAAGATCCATAACTGCCCTGTGCACAAGAAAAGATATTTCTCTGGGAAAATTAGTGTTCCCCATACTTGACTTGTGAGGAATCCAAAATTTTGCTTTTGCAGCTGGTAGAAAATGGAATATTTTAATTGATTGGGAATATTTTCCTGGCATTTTTACCATCCTAGACCAAACTTCTATCATAAATAAATAAAAAAAGCGCAGGTAAAGGACTTCATACAGATGCCTTTTAATTCAAAATCACTGATAATTCATAACCCTAAATGTAGTAATTCTCACCAAAAAACCACACAAAGAACAGGACACTTAAAGCAAGCAAAGAGACCCTAAGTCACTCAACTCAGATGCTGGCACGTCCTTTATCCTTCCTATTCCCTGAAGCAGAGCTCCCGCTTGGCTCCCCATGCCGACTCCRGAAAGCTTCCCCTTTCTTGACATGTTCTGTTCAAGAGTCTTAAACATTAATTAAGCCCAACAGTCTTCAGAGATGCTGGCAGAGCTATAAAAAGGTTTCTGAATTGAGTGGCTACTGAAGGAACTGGCATCTGATCAAATTTTCAGGAGTTGGGCTGCCTGCTTTATGAATAAATCAGGGAATTATCGGGTCGGGGAAGTCTCTAGCACTTCCACAGCTCTCAGTGCCTTGTGTGTACCTACAGCAGGACAAATCGGGGGGATATTGGGGTAAAAATATGAGAATCACCTAAAATCCAGGACCTTAAGCAGAAGGTTTTGTCAGACAAATGCAGGCAGTTGATAAGAAACTAGAAGTTGACGTAAAAAYTAACAAAAGATAATTCCATCATTTTTAAATGCAACCATGTCCACACGATGAATGTTTTATTGGGCAGCAGCTTCTCAGTTGCAGCCTAGTTTGGAAGTCCCTTCATTTTGCTCTGGTTAGTTTTAGGGACGGTCTTCCAAGACCCATAAGAATGAGCAAGGAGGTTTTCCCATGCAGGGTCACATCACCATTCATTAAAAGAATGAGCMATCCTAACTAATAAACTCAATGGTTCAGCGTTTTCCTGTATGATAGGTCAGCCCTAAACCCCAAGGGAGAACAGAGAAGTCCCATATATTAAAATAATAACAATAATAATAATAAATAATAAATCAACTGTACCTGGTTGCTAGAGGACAGGACCCCATCCCTTCTCTTGTAAGGAAAGGATTTTATAGGCAGGAAAACTGGGGGAAAAAAATAAAAGAATTTTTGTTGGGGTCTTCCTACCTAACCCTGTATATATTATATATATATATATATATATATATATATATTTCTCTTGCAATTGTAAAGCAGTTACCCGTAAGGACAGCAATCCTTTAGTGGCAGCTGCAACCTCTGTTACAATTGTCTCTTTGGCATCCAATTCACAAAACTGCTTGCTCTCGTATGTTTGTATTACCAAAAACTACACACTCCTCATGGCAGAGCTAGGGGAGATGCACAGCACCGACTCTACGGACGCAAACAGCACTCAGCAGAGCTGACATTCCCAACCTAGACTAGTTTCCACTATGCTGCAACTTGGGGAAAAAATATCCCACTGGAAGCACCACAGAGAGCGGAGCGCAAACCAAGGCGAGCACAGAGATGTGGGACCATCCACAAACACACATGGAGACTGTTATTTGTCTTTGTTCTGGGACCAACTTGCACGGTGAAGGCGGGAGGGGACGCAGTGTTCCACAGCAAGCCTAAGCYGGGTTTAAATGTGACTCTTAAGAACACGAAGCTGAAGAGAGGAACTGCCCTCGTGCTGCGGAAGTGCGAGGGGCAGCTCCAGGCTTCCCCTTTCCCTGCGTGCCAGGGCCACAACCTCCTCCCCGCTCCGATACCAGGGCGGTTCCCATGRGTTGGGGCCACCAACAAGGTCTCGATTTGCAAGATCAGCTCCTTTGCTGCAAACGGGACCCTGGAGCTTTCTGCTGAAGGGGGTGCCTGATGTTCACTTTGGAACTACGGAAAAGCTCCTTTCTGCAGCCTAGACAAGCTGCTGGTGTGTACAGGAGGTTGGAGGAAGCATAAGAGTCACACAAAAACCCCAAGAAAAACCTCAAACGCGAATGTTTCTCTGTCCCTCCTTAGCCATTTCCCTGTGTACCATAAGGATAAGGTGCACGTCATCCATCCAGTSTTTCTGAACCAAACTTGCACCTAAGAATCCCAATTGCTGACCCCACAGCCCAGCAGGGCTTTTCTGTTCACTTTGGTATCAGCTACTAACGCCAGGATGGGAAACCATCCAAACCTCACAAGCTCCACATCCATCCCACGTAAGGCAGAGCAGGAAGACAAACCTGGAGCTGCTTCAGGAGCCACGTACTGGGGAGCCTGATGTCAGTTGTGGAGCCACCACAGAGCCATCGTCAGTGACATGGCCCAGGTGTGCTAAGGACAGCAGGCTTGGATCGATCCTTAGTGGCATCCAAGTCCCTGGTGTTCACCCCGATGTCAGAGAGGAACTGAGGTTCCCAAAAACAAAGCAAAACTGAACGGAGATGGGGAGCAACGAAGCTGACTACGAGGACTAAAACCAGAGCCAGATCCTCTTGAGAGCAGGGTGGAAGATGAAACTTTAAAGCTGAAATGCACTTCTGCAGTAGCAATCCGCACTTTTGCAGAGCATCAATATGGAACAAGGCACCGAGATTTCACTCAAGTATCCTCATGAAAAAGGAAAGAACAGCGTTGGTGTGAAATCATTAAGTTCATCCCCAAGATATTTTTGGGTTCCTGACACTCAGTCATATTTGTGGCGCCTCCAGGAACCATCACAAACGGTTTCAAAGCACGTAGCATCTGCCACTTCTACAGTATGAATCATGGCCAGAAATTCCCCCAAATTTTCTAGGAACCAGCCTGAAGCAGTGAACAGACTATGCACACAGCTACAACATCCAGGAGACGCATTCCCAGTATCTGCATGCAGTATCCAACAGAGCGACTGCGGATTTCAAGAGGTTACAACTAGAGTATTTTGGGGTAATGCTTCAGAGTCCGAGTCTACCATAATTTTAGGTAAGAGACYGAAATAAATAAATCTAATTTTCAAGTGCTGAGTGAACCCAGGCAGAGCTTGTTCAATCTGTCCTTCCTGATGAAGACCTGGTTGCCCCATCCAAAGCTCTCACGGGACAGAGACCTACAGCAGCCAGAGCCTCCAGCATTCCTCATCTGTCCCGAATTTGGGAACACTCCACACGCGTTGGTCTCCTTTAGTTTCTGATCCGTGTTCCAGGTTTGATGCCAGTCAGTCAAAAGATTTGATAAAATAGGTCAATGACGAGATGAACTTCTAGAAGGAAAGTAATTGCTCCACCAGCATGGAATTAATTTCCAACTACAACAGTAACTAAAACAAGCCTTTTGTTAGACATAAACACAAGACCCAGGCCAAACTTTTAAYAGAAGTTCCTTTATATATAATGCATATAAATATATATTATATTGTCTACTTCATCAATTCTACAACTGTTAAGACTGCAAAGACACTGGAAAGATACAGAATTTCTATGCAGCTTCGCACAACCTTGGAGCACCAGTTACACAGTTTAAGCTAAGATACATTTTTGTTTTCTAATTTGATAACCAGGGCTCAAACGTTCCTGTGCAAGCAGCAAACTAATAACAGTGCCAGATAAGCCCTCGGGCTCCTAGAATTACTGAACAGCAGTAGTCTCACCTTCAGCGAGTACAAGGTGGCCTTCTTGAATTACTAGGGCTCTGATAAAAATCCAGCAGGACAAAGGAGAAATTCCACCTCACTTTTGAGTAACTGAAAGTTACTTCTCATGCCTGAATGAAGCAAACTCGAGGGAAAAAAAAAAGCTGCAGTATCCTAATCCAGTAGGTCAAACTTCTCAGAAGAAAAGTCACTGTCAGGAAACTACTGACAACAGAAGAAAACTCACAATTTTTTGCCTGTAAAAGGGGTTACAGGCWGCAGCATTTGACTATAAGAACTATTTGCTATCCCAATACTAATCTATAAGAGGGGGCTTGCTCTTACTGTGCAAATCCCAGACTCACACAGGCTCAGCCCAACCATGGACGAGTCATTAGTTCTCTTTTRAGTCAGGACATTCTGCAAAATCGGAACTTCCTCGTTCTCACTCTGTAGCTGCAAAATTTACTTTGAATATGAATTTCTCGGAGCGTGAACTTAGGAGTGTATTTGCACGTTGCCTAGCTAAATGGGGCACGGCAGCTGGAAAGTCTTTTAATGCCGTAAAGTAGAAGCAATATATCAACAGAGTCAGAAGATAAGCAGCCCTGCTCGGTACGCGGCTGCTGCCGAGTGCTCCGCACAGCAGCAGCGTCAAGCMCAGGTTCAATGAGGGGGCAGGAAACTAACTGTGATAAAGAGAAGTTACAAACTCACGGGCTCAATTCTGAAATSGGCAGCGTAAGAAGCCTTCTGCAGATGAGAACACACCCATACCACCCCATCTCCAGCATCAGATGAAGCCCACCTTGGTTTTTTTAACTGGCATTTTCCTTAACAGACCTCTCATCAGGGGATTTTCACAGGCATCACCTAAAGYAAAGCAGCGTCAGTTCTTTCCTAGCACTTCCAATAAGTGAAGGATCTATGGTGAAGAACCAGATCACCACAGCTGGTAGCAACAAATAAGAGAAAAAATAGACCGGCAGGGGAGCAACCCACAACTGGCTTTAGTTCTAAAAGAGATCATCAATTATATCAGTAGCGCTTCTCTTTTTATMTGTTGTGGTTCCAACTTGCCAAGCAGTATTCATTCAATCCAAAACCCAAATCTAAAGTTGCTAACACAGCTATATTAAAATATCCAGTATCTTGTTACTAGCTGTGGTCAGTATTGCATAGATGAGGAAGGTAAGTGGTGGTTATAGTATTTAGATTTTGTATGTATGCAAATCCATCCAAATCCCGGGTCCTTCTGGTTCAGAAACCTAAATCCAAGTTCTCCAAAGCAGTAGGAAGGTGCACTAAATCCAGGTCTTATGAAAATGCAGCAAAAATCTGGCCTAACATATTTTAAATTAAGCTCCAGGAAGCATTCGTGAAAAGAAAAATACAGAARGAAACAGATTTGTCAAACATTTCTAAGAACCTAAGAAAAGGTGACACGCAGATACCACGGGCTGAAGGTCCCTTCTTCCACTTTATCCTTCAGACAACAGCACTCGTGAGCATCTCACTTTCCAGTAAAACATTACCTAGGCATCAAGGTTGTAAGTATATTTGAAGTATGTATAACGTAAGCACAATTATGTCAATTATGTAAGTGTGTTTGCAGTACTCTGGATTATTTCCTTCTCTGGTAAAGAATAAAACTGTCAGTTCATGTGGGCTTGCAAGTGRTTTATGTCTTATGGAGAAAAGCTTTCTGCTGCTATTCCCTCATTGAAGAGGGCTGTATGAAATGAGGTTTTAAAGCTGACACGGTTTAAGACGCAGTCATGTCTCCAGCTCACGAGGACTGTTAGGCACATTACGGCACGCGGGAAAGCCGGGGACCTCTCGTGTGCAGACACCAGCACACRTTGCACCTGGTGAACACCACGCAATGAGCCGCTTGCTTAATTTAATTTTCAGTGTTCACAAAACAGGGCATCCCTGCGGTGCTCTTACCAGATGCATTAAGAGCTCAGCATTAGACCATTTTCAACCCAGTTTAAGACACCTATAACACTAAAATAAGTTACGCTAACAGATAGCGGGAATCTTTAACTGCTGCTCTCTGTCTTCACATTATGAAGGGAGGACCCAAAGACAATTACCTGTGTTTGTACTGGGTCAATATGTTGATTTTTAAGCTGCTCTTTTCCACTGAGTGTGATTCAGCCACTCTACCACACACATGCAGCATCAAAAAGCTTCTTAAAAAMCCMAAAMMARSMAAAAAAACCACCAAAGAACACATCTCTTAGGTACACTTGCCTGAATCTTTCACTCAGCCTTCTCTATCACTCAGACCTCTGCTTAAGAGCTGACATTTTAATGCGGTGTTTAAAAAATAAACAGCCTGCACAGCGTTTTGCAGTCCTTCAGTGAGGTGGTATGTGGGGAAAACAGCATGGTGAGAATAAAGAACGCAGCAAAACTGATCCCACAACTTGCCACGTTCATATTTATTAAGCAGCTGCTATACTGTAGGTATGACAAGCAAGGTTGATATACGGAGAGCACGAAATGGTTTCCAAATCTGTCACTGAAATGTTAGTATTGAGCTTAAGAATGAATCTATGAGCCGAGTGCAGCAAGGCTCGGCACTGCACAAGAGCAGAGCTATTGGGGGGTTTTGTCACCAAAGACGGGTGAATACCCTAGAAGCACTAYGGGAAGCACAAGTAGAAGCACCATTCCCTGACTGAATGATTAAGACATTTAACAATTTACTTCATTTTTAAAGTTTCATTACTTTTACACCAAATCACAGAAAAATTCAGCACAAAGGGAGGAAAAAACAAGCCCGTCAGAGCACTGTCCTGTAGCATTCCCAGCACACGCTCCAGTAGCATCCTAATGCCTCTCATCCTCTCACCCACTGCCAGAACAGCCCAGTCTCCGTCAGAAAGTGAGATAAATTCACAGTCAAAACAAACGCAGAAGTGTCCTGTGAGTCTCAGGCTAATCCAAGACAAACACTAAAGAAATCCACTAGATTAAAGGCTACAYAGAAAGCAAAACGTCCTTCAAAAGTCTGCACTATCTTCCAAAACAATGACAGGCAGAACACATGCAGTTTAAGGATGARRRGYAAGATGACCAGCATGAGAAAACTGTATCAGATTCATTTGGATGACATCTTTGACAAACAAAATACATAACAGTTAGAATTAACTGCAAGCCAATAACTGTTCTAGAGCGGATGAATTAGTCAAACATTTCACAATGAGTTTTATTTGCTCTCTGCTAGGCATTTGTCCTTGAAAGTTTAGGGGAGAGGAGGCCTGGGGTTAACTCCCTTTGACACAGACAGCAGAGGTTCTTCATCACCTGCTGTTAATTTTCTACTTCAGCAGATAAATCTGGTAGCTTTACATACAGGTTTGAGTTTTCCATTTCAACCACTAGAAGTTTCCTGATTGAATGCAATAAATGCACCAATTGCTGTGTAATTTAAGAGGGAGGGTAAAACACTATAGCTGCTGCTGAACACAGTGGAATAGGCCCTCCCTGCTATGCCAAGAGGCTGGAAAAGCTGTAAGGAATTTAGGTATTCAATGCACTTCTGTCTCTACTGGCAGGGTATTAGCAATGGAAAGTGGTTTTTACCTCCGTACTTCCATTCAGGGCTGGTTTATGCAACCGGCAACTGAAAGCATCCACCATCAGGTCTTCCTCATTTAACATCAGATATGGTAGATCTCAGTGCAGCGTCCTGGGGGAGGAAGGGAAAATAAGCAAAAGAATCATCTTAACAAACAAATTTGCACAAGGAATCAAGTCTATTTATTCTGCAAATGAACCAATCTTGGGGAAAGAGTCAGCAAGAGCAGCAGATCCCTCAAGATCAACATAAAGGAAGATGTTTTGCTAATAGAAAAAACAACATATCCAGGCTACACCCATTCTGTTGACTGCGGAAATCCTGCTCTACACCAGAAGTTTGCAGACTTTCACAACCAAACTGAGTCAGCATGAGGGAGTTTAAAAGCAGCACAAAAATCATTTCAAAACATGTGGTTTGAGATTGAACAGGGGCAGCGCGCACATGTCCTGGTAGTCCAAAGAGCAGCATTTCCTCCGTCATGGCAGCGTGTTAAAGCTTACCACAAGYCATCATCTTCCTCTCTTTCACTTCTAAAATTAGCCCGTCCACCTTCCCCYCCTCACCCAAGGCACCTCTCATTCATTCTGACCATCACTGCTTCTAGGAGCTGCTGGGGCAGCTCAACAGAGATGGACAGAATGTGAAAGCCAAAGCCACCCTCCAGCCTTTGGGAAACAGGTCGACGGCTTCAAACGCCTCCCTGTAAAAGGCAGCCTGGGCTTCCGTATTTAAGGAAGCCAGGAATAACTAGCATTACCCTTAGCAAAGGCATTGCTGAGCCCTGATAGCCCTGAGCAATCAAACACGCAGTCACCAGCAGYATTGAACACACTGGGGGGCAGCCGGGAACCAGGAGAGCTCCAAGTCTTTAGCAAACTTGTCATGTTTCACAGCACATTTTCAGAGCAGCAACTCTGAAGCAAAAGCACTAGAACATTTTCTTCTGTCCATGTGCAAATAGCTGGCAAAGAGCCTTCGCAGGGCTGGTATTTTAAGCCAGGGCAGCGAAACAGGCAGATCCCAGGGAGGAAGGCTCACCCGCTGTGCACAACAGCCAAGGAAGGGTAAGTTTATTCATCCATTATCCYGAAGAGCTAAAAATGGAAACATTTTACACATCTTTTCTCAGGCAAGGATGAGCCACTGAGCAAGAAAAATAAATATGAATCACTATCACAGTGACTGACTGGAAAACGCACCGATGGAAACTGATGGTATCCTTCACCTCTACCCACAAAAGAGTCCTCATGATCACCCTGGCGCACATTCTTGCATGGAAGGTGCAAAATCCCCGTCCACTGTTTGCTCTTCCCCCCCCCCCCCCTCTAATTAAGCTTTTCTTTTTCCAACTGCAGAAATTGATCTAGAAGCTCTGGCTCTTCCTTGTAATCCCACAGCCTAAGCCACAGGATCCAAATCTTTGCTATCCAGCAGCAAAAAGCAAGACACCTGCAAAACGCATCCCAMCCGCTTGTGCATCACTAAAAGCCTTCAAGATGGAATGAAAGAACTCATTCATGGCTAGGTGCACTTTGCTAGGGAAAAGGATTCTTCATAAAAACAAACCGAGAGCTTCATTTACCAAAGGTGCTCGGAAAAAAGGAGATCCACATTGACAATGAGCAAATTGGAAGCTCAAAATACCCAGGCAGCTGCAAGTCCCCCTCGCAGGCCGGCAGCAGCGCTCAGCCTCAGCCCGGCCGCGCGCCAGCAGCTCCCACCACCAAAGGCTTCGCTTTTACTTTCATTTCAAAACATTTGGATGGATCACAAAGACGGAAAGAAGGAGCTTTAGTCTGTGAGATTTGCTCGCTCCAGCTCACAGATTAAAATTGACCCGAGTGCAATGGTTTTTCTGGGGAAGATCCCATTTGGGGCATATTGGATCTTGGCCTTTTCGACAAAAGGCATAAGAGGGGCACACCCTGACAGCGAGTGCAGRAGAAAAACACGGATTTAAGATGATTTTAACCTAGAAGTCCCCTGTGCAGAAGATGTGCCCYTGTCAAAAGGCGGCACTAGACCCCCAAGCAACCTGCAGAGGAAGCCCAGACCCTCCAAAATCCTTGCAAGGCACCAAAGGGGCAACACGTCCTCTCCAACCTCCTTTCTCTCATGACAAGGCGGGCAGGGAGACTCTCCCGATGGCGCAATGGTAACAGAGACCTTCCCATGGCACGTAAAACACGGCCCCTTGACCACCGGTTAAGCCCCAAGGTGCAATATTAAGACCTGGTTTAAATACTCACTTTAGCAAACCCCTCCTAAGCGCGTGGCCCAGCCTCGGCGGGCGGAAGCAAAATCATCCGTTCCATTACGGGAGCCCGAACGTTGCAGGAGTTTCTTGAACTGCACGGCGAGCGGGGCGGGCGCTCTGCCTGCACCAGCAGACACTTGCGGTTCCGCTTCGCTAGCGACCGGCACTAGGAAGTTCCTCGTGCCGGCAGCCCAAGATGAAGGACAGGACCTTTCCCGCGCGCTCTCCCGCTTCCTACCCTCTCCCAAGCCACGGGATGCAGAACACGGGATGCCCAACAGCCTCGCGCAGGTCCCAGCGCCCCGCCGAGCTCCGCGGGGTTCGCTCGGGAATGACGGGGCCCAGCTGTCCCGCTCGCTCGCGGTCGAGATGATGAAGATGAAAGTTCTTCCCCTTCCGCCCCGGAGGCTCGAGCAAGCCCAGCCCCAGGCACCGAGCGCTCTTTTAGGAGCTGTTTTATCCTCCACACGCTCCCTACGAGGCTCAGAGGGCCAGGCGTGCTGAGCAGGGCTCAAACACTCCCGTGCTGCTTACCCAGGTTTCATCTCAGCCCCGCACGCAGCTCCATCCTTCCTCCTGAAGCAAATTTCCTCTTCTAACTTGTGGCTCTCAGTTCCGCGCTCCAAGCAACTCACTCTCCTGCAGCACTTAGGGCTGAATATTGGCTAGTAACGTTTTCCCTGGGCCCCAATTCCTGTCATATGGCACCTAGCATTCAAAAAAAGCCACCACRTAGCTGAAGCATTAAATCAAAGTTTGTGCTCAGTGATATCTGTTTGCTAACTGAACCAGCTTCCACTCAATGGTCCCAAGGCTTGGGACAAGCGGCCCGTTTCGGATTTCTGCTTCTTACGGCTGGGGTATTCTGCTATAAAACATCACGAGCATCAAATATGCAGCAAAACATGCCAGTTTTTCAAATATATATATATATAAATAAGATTTTCCTTGTGTGTATTACATACCTGAACGCAAAATTACATAAATTCATAATACAAAGAAACTTCGAGATTCAAGTAATATATGAAGCTTCAAATTATAGTTTCTTGAAAAAAACAGGAAWACAAGGTAAGAGTTACCTGAAAGAGAAACCTGTTAGTTTTGATTTAAAGCTTCCAYTGCAGTTTGCAGTCTAAGACTGGAGCTGCTCAGGGAGACCAGCACTCAAGAAATAAAAGTGAAACTGGCCAATTCACTCAGCAAACTCCACCCAGGGCTGTGGGGTTCTCTCAAAAAGAGAAGGAGGGAAGACAAAAACCAATAAAACACTTGGTAAAATTTAGCACCCCTGTTCCTAGAGCTGGGTGAGGTCTCCATCCCTCTGCCCTCTCCTCATTCCCCTCCTGCTCCCTCCTAGCCCAGGACTCCCGAACACCCTGTGCAAAACACACGGGTTGGTTTGATTCATTTCGCATCCGGATCCGTTTCCCTACCTGTATCAYGGTCTGGTACCACAGAAGTTTGGGTCAACACAACTTAAAGGAGCAAAGGAAATGCCAGAGAGTAACAGTTGCTTTCCTCTCCAGCAGTAACATCAGCTTGAGACTCATGTTAACTTAGTCTTTTGATTTAAAATTCACCATCAATTTCATGCTCTCAAAATCCTATTCCTCATCCCGAAGACCCATGTTTAAAGAAGAATGAGGGGCAATTTCTTTTAATCAATACATTTCAAACCTACCAAGTTACCAAAACCAGCTAACAAACATAACCACGAAGAGAGCAAACCCCAAAGGCAAATAGGAGTAAGCCTAGATTTAGATCTCAATTTCCAATGCTGTCTCTCCTCCCATTTTTAGGCAGGCGAAAAAGTGACAAAGGCAGGCAGATGCAAAGGAGGACTCCAGTGGAATAAACTGCCCTTTTTTAGGGGAGATGGCACTAAGGACACCCCAGTGGCAGAAGAAGCAATCGCCACTGGGCTAAATGGCCAAAACTCACTGTGGCTACAGCACAACCTGCCTGCAAAGCCAGTCAGGAAGCAGAAAGGAAGAGCCCAGGGCAGATCCCAACATTCCTGCATCTGCTTCAGCCCTGCTCRAACCCCTGCAATGCTCCAATATTGCAGCAGGCTGGAGCTGCCCACTGTAATTGCAGGTGAAGCCAAGAGCAGCTGCTCTCAGAGCTTTGCCTATTAAGTCTGCCCTTAATGAACAGCCTGGCATTAACCCAGGCTTAACCAGTTCTTTTGCTCCTGGGCCCTCTACCATAAACAACCCCCTGGACACTCCTGTAGTGTTTTCTGGAGTTCTCACAGCATGTGGCTACTACCTGTGCATTCAGGGCCCTGTGAGGCATGTATTAGTCAACATTTTTTWAAAATTTAATTTAAAAAAAMCTGAGACAGAAAAACTAGCAAGCGACTTCCCKGTGGATATGCAGCTGATTAGTGGCATATAAAAATCCAGTTCTTCCACATTCCACTCCTGTCATCAGTCAAAAGGCCGTCATTATGAGGAAAGAAATTAGTCTGGTCTTATAAGTAGTATTTGAATATGGSCCTTCCTAAAATTATTTGCAAGCAGTTGACCTTAAACACGAGCAGAGCTGCACGGGTTGCCTGGGGCTCCAGTCGCTGCCAGGTGGTATCAGGGAGTCACATTCTTGTCCCTCTGCTGCACTGAGCTTCTCCAGCACCTAAATTCAATATAGACTGTGCAGTTGATCAGGTAGCAATTTGGTTTGACCAGTTCTGGTCCAATTTGGGCTCAGCATAGCAAGAAATGGTAAGGCTGTCYCAAAATGCAAACAAGGTTCCTCTAAAACATTCTGATGGTTGGAGAGAGAAGAAAAAAAAGGAAAACAAACAACAAGCTTTAGCCTGTGGATTATTGTCCGTCTTGCTAGGACGGGCTTGCAGAAACCTCGCTACAACACACCGGTGCAACCCCAAATATGAAAAAAAGGTCTCAAACCCACGTGAATCTGCAGCATTTGGTATTCAGGGAGCCTTTGGGTTTCGCATTGCTCCTCCTGTACAGCACATGTTTATGTGCACTTTGTGCAGCTCTTTACAGCATAGGCCACTTTGATGTATGACGTGTTCAAAAGCCTGTTCTAGATTGAAAAGACAATAACCTGCAGCTTTCCTATGCTATATTTCTTGCAACATACGAAAAAGCACAACAATTATCGCAATAAAGTGGCTACTAAATTCACCTGCCTTAGGTGAGGTGCCTTAGGTGACTTAAAACCTGCCCCAAACCACAAAGTTGAAAAGTGCAAAAACAGAGTTGAAGTAACCAAAGCAAAAATATATATCACATTTTGTAGTATAAAACCATTGCAATAACAGGTCCTTTATTSTAGTTTTTCCTATGTCTAGTTTTGCATATCCCTGTCTACTCACTTGGGTCATCATCAAGTCCCAAACATAACAACCTCTAAAGCCACAGCAGGAGCTCTTCCACGAGAGGAAGAGCTAGAAATGGAAAGGTTACCATTTCCTGTGTGCATCCTGCTATAGATAAAKACACTGCTCAGAAATATATAGACACATTTGAGAAATATTTGTGCAGCTAGATGTAACATTTTGGGTTTCTATTCCTCACTTTAGAAGCAAAATGTTACAGATAACGAAAGAAAAAGGAGTATTTTATCTTATCACAAGCGAACATAAACCTCTGAAAGTAGGAACCTCTGTCACTTCAGTTAAAAGCTCAGGACTTCTCATACAAAAGCAGCAGGAGGGTCAAAAGTCACYGTGTTCTCCAAAGGATGACAAAACTCGGGGCATTAATATGCATTAAAGCAGCATCCAACTGTGGCAAACTGGACGAGACCCAACCCTACAACAGAGGCCCAGTTTCCATCCTCGCTCACATTTAGGTCTCAATTATCTTATCAGCTCTGCCACTCGCGTACTTTCCAGATAAGAAACCTTTTCCCTCTCCCTCTCTTTGCAAAGAGGCTTAAATTTAAGATGAAAATTACAACCACCGCATGTTAAGGTTAAAAATGCTATAGAATAAAATTCATTTAAGACTACTGCTTTTCTGACTAGTTAACTAACTAACTAACTAGTGGAGGTTATAACTAGTAACCAGAACTTGTTGATGAGCTAAACAAGTTTTAAACAGTTCTTCATTCTGCAGGTGAAAATGGAATATTTTCCTTAACCTCTGTTTACTTAAATAGTTTACATCAACGACCAGTTCATCTAAAGTTAAGAAACTGCTTAAGAGTTGAGAGGGGGGAAAAAAAACAGCTTGTTTTCCTCTTCCAGCCTATGACTAAGAATGAGGCAAGAGACAGGAGGATCTAAGATCCTGAAGGCGATGGTAACAAGAAGTCATTAGTTAATTCCTTCAACTGCAGATAATGCTTCCTTCTATTAAATAAAGCAGTTGCTAATGATGCCATAAATATTTTCCCCTTATGGATGCAACATACTCAAACTTCATCTGCACCAGTCAAAATGAATCGAAGCCCAAGCAGCACTGACCTGAAAGGTTCTGTCCCAAAGCAGACAGATGTAAAAAAGTAGGTAGGAAGTAAATAACTTATCTGATAGTTTTCATACAAAAAAATAAAAAAGCCTAGAGGAGATGCCTATATTCCTTTTATTTGCCAAATATTTGTAGATTTAGTTTATCTCAGAGTTAACAAAAATAGCACTGAATGTGGATTATAATTTCTTTCACCAGTGATAATAATGTTTACAACAAGTCTGTTAGAGTTAATTTTCCTTACAAAAAGCCAAGTCAAAGGCAAACACCACTCTAAAATTCAAATGACGGTTCCTAGATATTGTTCTAATTATTTTTTAAAAAAGTTTAACCAACGCACTCCTATGCCTAGCTCCTGTAATCCCCATGTGCTTTATCTGCACTGTAGGAAGGGCTGCAAAGGCACCACAGAAGCAACGCCAGATCTGAAGAGATCACAACCAGCAAAAAGAGACACATAAAGTGCAGCAGAGCACAAGGAAACACAGCTGGAATTCCTGATCTCCAACTGCCCCATAGCACACGGTGCATGCTGCCTTGGGTGCACGCTGAATCAAAGGGCACCTCTTCTTCCACCCACCTTGTTAGAAGGCCTCCAGTAGTCAGGCAAAGAGAGCAAGGAGAGAAGGACCTCCCTGAAACAAGAACTGCAGCTGCGCTACTTCCAACACCTCCATGCAGCTATATTTGCCTGGAATATTTCAACTTTCAAGCCCCTTATGGCAATCAGCACGAAATCGCAGTCAGCAAGCAGCATACAACACTGCTGGTAAGACCAAAAGAGGTTTTAGCAAGTATGACGAGAGGAAGGACATCCCTCTACACATTATTGCTACCTCTGCTCCCCATACAAGGCCAATAGGACTTAAATTTTTAAACCCTCATCCAGAAGAAYCTGTAGGAAAATAAACATCCAGCTGGACGGCTAAAGGGTTATGTGATCTGGCAGGACAGACCTGCATTCGAACGTCTTTCAGTCTCAGAAATCACATATTTAAATAAAAGAGCCAATAAATTTATACATTTTCTCCAGAGTAACAGACAGGCATAATTACTCAAAGAAAGCTGTTTTCATTTAGGGGAATTATTTGAAAAGTTACCACTATAACAGTGTGTCCAATAACAAAAGCAGCAGCCAGAGCTGTTTACAAAACTCTTCTGCTTAGTGTTGGACTAAAAAGCCCAACTCTWTTCAGCAAGTAATAAATCAAATCTGGGCTCTACGTTTAACAATTTTCAGCAGYCCCATATGCTGCACGCTCAGATATGCTCCATTACGAGGAAGAAAAACATCATCTCACCATGAATCATCGGTGACTACACTCTTGTAAATCTGGCTTAAACACTTGCAGTGTTCAAGGGCAGCCCTAAAGAAGTCTGCTCGTTGTGGCAACAGATTCTGTGCAGGAGGATCTCAGATTGTTTATTTAAGAGGAAGAAAAATTAAAGAGATTAGTGCAGGAAGCAAGCACATTATCTACATCGCTCCAGAAGCGCCCTCAGCGTGCACACTATTTAGCAAATATTCATCAATTCCTATCTAATAAAGACATCCTGCTGGTAAAGCGGTGATAGTATCTAGTAGTCATAACCCCTTTTATCCTAAAGTGCTTAACATACATGAAAATGCACGTGCTTGGTGCAAGATTCATCCCTCCTAGTGCTGAAAAGCAGTTTATGTGGTGGGGATTGCAGTCTTTATCACATTCTATATTGTAATAATAGTTGTAACAAGTTGCAAGAAAAGTTAGAAGAAAAATAACACACATGCAATGAGAAAGCCTCCAAACGGAGGGGTTTCAGGCTGCAGGGAATTGCAGGTGGGCAGCGTTTTTGCTCGCTGGCTGGGATTTAGTCACTGTATCACCCGAGTCCTGCTGCCAATGACTTCTCCCAGGGACAAGCAGCAGGAAAGGGGCTTGGGCAAAACTCACCAAGTGGTTTCACAGGGAAACACAACATGCTAAGGTCACTGTTCACTCCCTCGTTGAGGAATTCCACACTCTCTGGGAAGCCRGATCACAGCCCATTTGCTCTTTCCAAACTCTAAGTTAACCCAATAGAGACTCACCTGAATGAGCTGGCCTAACTTTTCCCAATTAACTGACRTTATCCAGCTGAGCCCAATTACACTCACTTTTGGAGACAGCAACTGGAAATCATCTGCTGAACAAACTGTGAGAATGTCCTTATTTGAAGCCTTCTACATGGGGAATGCAGCCATGCGCTCCCACATAACCATCGGTTTCATTAAATTTGAAACAAACCAGAGACCATTTGGACCTCATATTTAGGGCGGGGAAAAATAGTAATTATATCAACATCAAGCTATTACCTGTTCAAGGGCATAAGTGCTTACTTCATTAGCAGCTCAGACAAACTCGTTCTGTAAGCTTCCTATATTAAAACCCAAATTTCCCTGTCACTACAAATTAATACAGCAATTTCTGACACCAAGGGAAAGTCAAGTGAGACATTGCAAATGCAAGGCTGAGGAGATAAACAAGAAACCCCTCAAACAGCTCAGAAATGCTCTCCCATCCTCAGTAAAAACACACTGATCCCAAGCCACCGAGAGAAGCTAATTAAAAAAAGACACCTCTTCGAACTAATTCAAACCTTTTTCCTTTTTTCCTAGCAGTACAGTCTGTTTCTTCAATCCGAGAGCAAAGCCTGCAAATCTTTACCTACATTTTCCTCTTATTTCCAGTATTCATTTGAAATATATGTTAAGTCTTTAATTCAAAGAAAGCAATATGTTTAATATTAGAAGCGCTGCTTCCTATTGCTCTGCAGGGAGGTTTCAGAAAGACCCCCCAGAAGCTGTGAGGGCATCACAGGGCCCTCGGAGGGTGTTTGAGGGCAGATTTCCAACATCCCTCCCTGGGTAGCTCACAGACCAGGACCACACCCAACTCATTTACCTTAATTCCTGTTTCAGCTGCCCTCTCATTAATTAGGAAGTGAGGTTCACAGATTACAGCTCCGGACATGCAATAGCCCATGATGACTCTTAATGGTGCAGACTGCACCATCGGCTACTCCACTCCAGCAAGCCAGCAAAAGGAGAGGCAGGGAGTGCTGCTGAACCAACATAGCATGAGATTTCCTTGTTTTTACCCCAAAATGTCTACTTTGGCTTTACCAAATCAGTGCTCCGAACAGCAAGTTTTTCTCCTAACAAATTAAAGCAAATACACCACAGAGAACTCGGGGAAGGATAACGAGAGTCAGGGAACGCCAGCGAGCTCTCGGGAGAGCCAGCGAACGGGGCAGTTGCACGACGTTTGTTACGAGCACCGARCCACGGGCGATCGCATCATCCTGGTTTAATCAGTGGCGCTCAAATACGGAAGTAGCTTAAAAACGACACGGCGTAAAATAAAACACTTTTTTTTTGTCGTTTGCTCTTTTTGACTTCTTTTCCCGCTGAGTAAAAACACATCTGCTAAAAAGCTGAGCAAGCGCTGAAATTCAGTTTTGTGAAAATCTGCACAGATACCAAACTTACAGCACYTGCAACATCCTTTGGTGACTAGAAGTACAACTGAACTGTAAAAGCAACGAATAAATTGAAGGTATTTCCCCAACACCCCATCCCTATCTTTCCCTCATCATCCAAGCACTGCAGCATTGCATGAGGCTGAAGAAACCYGGCGCAAGAGCCCATAAGCAGGGGAAATGACCAATGCTGCTGCTCTCCTTCCCAGCCAGAGCCTTTCCAAACAGCCTCTATTTGCCCAGCAAATTCCAAACTTGTTGCATGCAGAAGGCTTTTTTTAACTTAAAGCTACCCCATTCTGCAACACATTGCAAAAAATAAACTCAGCAACACATGACTGTTGGTATGAGATATAAATTTACAATGTATAAGTGGAAGAAAAAGAAAAGAAACTTAACTTGCAAGGATCCTTTTAAGTGATAGTTAAAAGAGGAAAAAAAGCGACAGGGATGAGCAGAAAGGTAAYATGTACATGAAAGAATTGGCTTAAAGTCTGAAAACTCTCATATTGAGAAGGTGGATACAACCTAGCTCAGTTTCCCCTCACATGAAATGCCAAGGAAAGTTCATATTCATATGATGAGTAACTCATTACTGAGTAAATGAAAAAAAATCTTAATTTGACACCGCCCCCAAATACCTAAATAGAAAGTTCGCAGCCTCACAGTGGATCAGAAAGCACGAAGACATCAGGCATTTCTGACTAACTTCAGTATTTAAAACAGAAAAGAGAGTTTGCCATCAGATATTCACAGTTACCACACTACCTGTGTTGCTCTTTTATTCCTTCAAACATTAGCACTGGCGACCCGAAATAAGAGTGTTTTAAAAAGAAAAAAAGGCAGAGTGGAAGGCGCCTGGGTCCTGTTCCTGGCACCAGCGGCTCCTTACAAGTGCAGAGGCACCAGCGCTCCGCTGCACCTCGCGGCCAGAGCAAAACAAGCTGCCCAAGACGAGGCTTTGAGCACGAACGTGAGCGCCAGCGTCCAGGCTTCTCCCAAGCGGCGCTGCTGGAGCCGGGAGCAGCCCAGGACCCACCTGCCCGCGGCCCCGCTGCTCCTCAGCTCATCCCAACGGAAACGGGCGGCTCCGGCGGCGTCCTGGAGCCCGCGGCCCGTCCGCCTGCGTCCCCCGGCACGAGGAGCGCTGCCCTTTCCCATGGGAGCAGCGCGCGTGAGACTTGGAGCGCCCGGAGCGCGGCCGGGCCCTGCGCACACCGGRCTGGGACCCGTGGGGACCGGCGCGGTCCCTCGTTCCGCCCGCTCCCCGCGGAAACGCGGCGCGCGGCCCTTCGCGCCCCCCCTCTAGCCGTGGCAGCCGCCTAGGACGGCGCGGGCCAACACGGGCAGCCCCTGTCCGCTCCGCCAGCACCGGGACGTCCGCGGCCCCCCGGGAAGCAGCGGCGGCCCCGGCTCGGTCCCGGCGCGGGGGAAATCGCTGCCCTTCCCGGGACACCGGGACAGCGGCGCCCGCTGCCGAGCGCGCCTCAAAGTCTCCGGGCAGCCCCCGGGGGGACCCCTCACGCGCCCGCCTCGCCACCCTCACCTGGCGCCGGGAGGCCGGTGGCGGCCACGTCCGCGCCGCCCGGGAGGAGGGGGAGGAGGGAGGCGCCGCTCCCGCYGCTTCCTGCCCCGCTGCYGCCGCCGCTCCCGCCCGCCCGCCAGGCGCGGCCAATCGCGGCTCGGCGCTCGGCTGCACCGCCTGCCCGCCGAGCCTCGCCGCGGGGCGGAGGGAGGGGTGAGGAGGGGGGCATCGGTGCTCGGCTACACGGCCCGGGAAGCGCAGGCGAGGGAGCAGCACRACGCCGCATCGATCGCGGCTCGGCGCGCCACTTAGCCGCCTGMGCGGCCCCGCGCCCGGCGCCGCGGTGGGAACAGCGTGGAGGGCTGGATCGCGGCAGCCGCGCTCGATTCACTCCGCCTGCTCGCGCCGCGCGGGAGCGATCGGCCGTCGATTGGTAGCGCCCGGGAGCCGTTATCGCTGTGGGGACCGGGGCGTTCCCTGGTCGGTCTCGGGGCGCGGAGGCCCCGGCGGGGTCCGCAGAGGCCGCGGGGCGCTCCCTACTGAGAGGCTCCCGAGCTGTTGTGTGCTCTCCTCTTCAAAAGGTGGTATATTATGGCTTTTCTAGTTAGTCATCCAGTTTGTGCAGTAAGTTAATTGCCACGATCTCTGTTTACAAGCTGAGCTCGATAACTTTATTTTTTCCTCCAGTTCTTGCAAATGGAAACAAAAACACTGAGCTGGACTTTGGAGTGAGCTGCTATGTCAGTGGCTGAGGAAGAAATCTTCTCTCGGACTGAGTGAATGTACCTAAATAAGCAAGTTGCAGTGACCAAAACAGCTTTAATGAAAACGCGAGCCAAGTTAAATAGCTTTAAAAGAAGTTTAAGTTTTCCCTGATAGCTCTTTAGGGCGTAGACAGTGAAGTTGCTGCATTTGTGAGGGAAACATGACATTCCTTCAGCTGAACCTCCTCCCTTGGGTTCCCACAGAATGCCTGAGAGATGAGAGCACAGGGTGTCTCCAGAAGGCTAATATTATACACGAGGAATTAATACAGAGGGAACAGGCAGTGAGATTCCGGTTCTGACCACAGAATGAGCTAAAAGGCTTTTTTCAGCAGCAGCTACGTGCAGTTTCTTACTCATTCCCCATGGGCAGTTGCTGTTCAAAGGATACTGATGTGTTTGCATGTTAGCAGGTGCTCCTGCCCCATGTGTGGTGTGCGAGGGAGAGGCTTCTTTTAAAGACAGAGGGTGCTGAGGCAGCTTAATAGGATGAATTGCCCTCGGAAGGGCAGGCTGAGCCCAGCCTCGCCTGCGACTGCTTTACTCATCTGAAGTCTGCAGCAGTTACAGCCTGCGGAGCAAGGAGCTGATGGGCTGTGTGTGCAAACATGGAAGGAATTCAGAAAAGGAGCATGAACAGAGCTCATGGCAAAGGAGGAGAGTTTGCTGGAAAGTTCGGAGCGGGCTCTGGAGAGCTCTGGGGAAGGGTTTTAGCTGGTACATTCCCTATTTTTAACTCTGATGCAACCGTATGACTTTGGGAAAGTTGTTTCAGCGGTTCATGCCAGGTGCGAGTCAGCAGCAAGAGGAAGTCCCCAGCGGCGCCCTGGCGGAGACACCGCACCCTTTCCTGCCACCCGGTGCCGTGCAGTCCTGGCAGCCCCGAGGAGAAGCCATATGGAGAGCATGAGCACCCAGCGCTGCATTGGGTGCCCTCAAACAGAACCCCCGGTTCATGAGACCACTCTCGACAGCGCTGACGTTTCGCTGCCCTCAGCCACTTCTGTTATGGAAAGCAGCGCTTACCGACGCACCGGGCGCGTGCTGCACTCCTCGCGTGGGCGCCCGGCTTCAGGATCATCCCTCACCTCAAACGGCTCTTCAGGGCGACCTGCAGAGAGGCAAAGGGCACGGGTTGCATCGCGTCATTGCCGTGCTTTCCAGGACAGAGTTTAGGCAGGGCCTGCTGCTGCTCTGGAGGGTGAATGACTTGGATAATTGAAAGTAAAAGCTCCACAGTGCTTTTGAATCCAGTCCTCTTTTTTTTTTTTTTTGGATAGAACCTTTTATCTTCCTTTTCCCTGGCCAAGGTTTGTCATGCGTCATGATTCCACATGTGCGGAATGTGCCTGGCAGCGGGAAGGGAGCCTGGCTGCGTGGGAGGCACCAAAGCCCCACGGTTATTTCATCCAGGTGACTTTACGCTTGCATAAAAGGGCTAAATGAGACACTTAGTCTGAAGTACCAATCTGAGGCATTTTTGTGCTGACTGGGATCATTTTTATAATGTGGTTCCCGAACCATATTGTGGTTCTTAGCTTTGTAGCCACGCACAGGTTGGGGGATCAGGATCTGACAGGTGTGAGGTGCTCAGAATGGGTTTAAACACTCTTGTTTTGTGAAAGCTGCTAGTTATCGGCATGAAGCGGCCGTTTCACTTGGTGAGTGCGAGACCCCAGCACCGCAGTGGCAGTTCAGTGAGGAACAAGGAAGTCACTTCTATCAAAGGAGAGAAAACCGAAGGGGTGGTGGACATGTCTTAGGTCTGTTCCTTTTGCTGTAGCATCTTGCTCCTCATCACGCACCGAGCCAAAGCACTGAGTGATTTCTATGCCTTGTGATGGAGGCGTTTTACTAGGATGGATGCGGTCAATATTTGGGCAAAAATGACAATATTCATCCCGGGTTGTCACAATCCCCTTTTCTCCACAAATCCCTTGAAAGGCTGGCAAAGGCAGCTCTACTGTAGACACGGCTCGCGCTCAGGTCTGGAGCTGCTCAGGTTCCTGAGCTCAGATACAGGCCGAGGAGACAGCCGCACTTGGTGGGGCCGGGCTTCGAACCCGCAACASAGAGAGGACCCGGCCGTGAGAACCCCGCCCCCAGCGAGGCCTCCCTCCCAACGCAGCCACACCCAGTGTTGCCCCGCCCACCAGACTGAGGCTCCGCCTCCTTGTGGCCCCGCCCCTAGCTCTGCCCATCGCCACTGCTAGGCCCCAGCCCTTAGGTGCCCGCGATGTTCGCCGGCTCGGTCTTTTCTGCGCGCGCGCAGTGGCCCCGGCATCCTGGAAGCGGAAGCGCGAGGCGCGGCGCCGTTGCCGAGCGCCCGGCGGCGGCCGCTCCCGTCGCGTCGCGTCCCGCCCGGTCGCCATGAGCGCGGCCGCGCTCGTGTCCGCCGCGCCGCCGGCCCCYGCGCCGCCCGGCGCGCCGCCTCCCGCCGCCGCCATGCCGCCCGGCCCCGAGTACTACGAGGAGGAGGAGCTGGAGAGCGCCGAGGAGGAGGACGGCGAGCGCAGCGCCCGCGCCCGCGACTCCGACGAGGGTCGGTGTGGGGTGGGGCAATGGGAGGGAGGAAAACCGGGGAAAAAAGGCTGGATGTAAAGGACTGGTTGTCCCTTTCCCCCGTTATGGGGGATATTACTGCGGTTTAGGGTTTCAGTCTGATCCAGAGAAATTTGCTTGAAGAAGAAGGATAATTAATTTTCTCAGAAATAGAAACCTTACTGAAATAGTGGAAATCTGGCAGCGTGGTTAGTTAATTTATAGTTACTTGAAATTGGGGCTGTGCTTATCTGCTTGGAGTAGTCTTTATTGGGTGTAAATGTCGAAGTACTTAAGTGGGTAACTGAGGTATTAGTATCTCTACTTGTTAGTTTGGGAAGCCACAATAGCACTTAGTAGTAGTGTTTTCTTTGAGAAATACATTTTAGGGTCTCTGGATTGTGATGCCATCCTCACTTTATATTTCTAGGCACTAAGGCAGAGTCAGTTGTCTTAAAGCAGCAAGAAAACCCCTAGGTATCTCAAGCTGAAGTTGTTCAAACTGGGTGTAAACTACRTTGTGGCTCCAGAGGGGACAAGTTGCAGGAGCAAATGGGGTGATTCAGTTCACTGCTGAATGAATCTTTCCGGAGTGGTGTTGTGTACCTGGAGCTCAGCTGCTTGTTCTTTGTAAAAGAACTGACTTCTTCACTTTTAAACGCTACTTTAGTCTTAACAAATCCCCCTTTGCCTCTTTTAGATACTGAAGATGCTAGTGAGACTGACTTGGCAAAGCATGAGGAAGAGGACTTTGTGGAAATGAAAGAACAGTAAGTAACCTCTTCTAATAGAAGCAGGTTAATACTTTACTTTCTTTGCGTGAAGGTTTAGACCTGCATTAGGGATTTTTTTTTTTTTTTTAATTCTGAAAAACAAAAGAGGTGCAGATTTCTGAGAGCAGCAAAATTTTGCTGCAAACTACTCCCTCTGCAGAAAGATCTCAAATGATCTACAAGATTCAAGCCAGATGGAAAGAGAGTCGACTAGTAAAATCACAGAATTCAAGCAGTACCCAAGACTTGAAATAATTTCTCTTGACATTCAAGTGTATTTGTATGATTTTGTGCACTTGTTTGCTGGCAGAGAAATGTTTATGTGCAAGTTATGAAGATGCAGCTTGTGTTAAACTGCAGATAGGTGAGAGGAGAAATGCCAAATCTGCTCCTGGTGTCTTTAGCTTTTCTGATGGGAATGCTGGGGGAGATCAAGTGCTTGGTGCCATGTTAGATTTTCACATATGAAAGATAATTCTGCAATGACTATCTCCAAAATAATTGATTTGATGTCATAAAAGGGGCTGTAGGGTTTTTAAATTGAGTGATATTCTTTCAGTTATTTGTTTGCTGGAGTTCTCAAAAGTTCTTAATTCAGTGTAAGTAAGTATATAATGACCTCAAATAGCGAAATACAAATACATTTTTAATGTATTTGTTGTGCTCTCTCTACAGGATGTATCAGGACAAGCTGGCATCTCTTAAGAGGCAGTTGCAACAATTGCAGGAAGGTAAGTTTTGAAGGGGATAACTCTGTTTCTAAACAACTTTTAGCCCTTTTGGAAACTGAAGACTAATGTGAAAGCAACTGCAGAGTTGCCTCTCAGTTACGCTCCCCTCACTGAAAAATTTCAGTCACTTCTGATAATTTCTGCCTGCCTTGCAGGTGTGTAGCTAAGCCTCTGCATGCTCAAATAAGCAATTCTTAAAATGAGTAGTCTGTGTGCTTTCTGAGAGGAAAAAAAAAGGGGGGGAGAAGGGGACAGGACATTCTTACCAAGATAGCAAAATTAGAGCTGCATTTCCTGATTTTTCAGCTCTTTCAAGTAGTGTATGGGTGTCTGAGAATAATAGAAGTAAAAACCAAAATCTCAGTAGGAATCCATCTGCTTTAACTAGGTACTCTGCAGGAATATCAGAAAAGAATGAAAAAACTGGACCAGCAGTACAAAGAGAGGATACGGAATGCAGGTGAGCTGAATTTCTGTTTGAGAAACTGTGCAGATCAAATATTTCACGTCTTCACCTCCCCCCGCCCCCACAAAACCTGAAGGAAAGTGTCAATTTTATCCTTTAAAATAATTCCACTTGGTTCCAAGACTTTTCCTGCCTCTGCCTGGGTAGCAGTCTACTTGAAGATGTGTGAGGCATGACAGTCTGTCTGGATTTTCTTCAATGGCTCTTTAGTAAACATTAATAAACAGATTTGGTGTCAAATAGAATGTTGATGTGAAATAGAACAAGTAAAAATGCCCCATTTTAATGGGCATCGTGCCTCATCTACAGTTTCTCACCTCGCTGCTGCTTTTGTGCATCTTGTCTTCAAGATGCCAGAGGAGTGTTTTATGCTGTGGAATAGTAGTTTGCCCTGAGACTTGTTCCCACAAGTGCTGCCAGAGATAAAGGATTTGTCTGAGGAATTTAAGTGAAGTTGAACTCTGTTCTTCTCACTAACAAGAATCTGGGTTCAGAGGCGAATTTCACACAGGTTAGAGCTGCATTCTAGTAGTATTAGTGTATTCTGATAATATTACGACTAACCACAAATTTGTATTTCTCTTGGCAAGAGCAAGTGTTGCAGCAGCATATTTCTTCCACAGGAGGGCAGATTGTGATAACTTTCAATTTTATGATAAAAACCCTATTTCAATTAACAGTATGTCTCTATCTGATTTTTTTGTGTAACAAAAGCTGCTTGGATGCAATTCTGTCCCATATGCTCTAGGTGACCCTGAGTTTGTAGGGGGATTGGACTAGATGATCTCTAGAAGTCCCTTCCAACCTTAAACCTTCTATGATTTCAGTATAAAATTGCAAAATGAGACTAGAGTGAGTTAATTTGCTGACTCTTGGTTGCAGCATTGAATTGTTTTCAAATGCTGGGAAAGTAATTTTGTACATCTTTCAATGTAATAAATCCATTTCTCTTTTATTTCAGAACTTTTCCTCCAACTGGAAGTAAGTATTCTTAATTTATGAAGATACATATAGAATCAATGGAAGGAGAGTTAGCCTAATGTTTCCTCAACTAATAATTGTGCTTGTTTTCCCCAAAAGAAGTTTTCTTAGTCTGTTTAGTGTTGTGACAGCTACTGTAAAATAGAGATTACCATCGATATTACTTCACATAACTTTGTCATTAAAGTAGAATTAAAAGAAATACCTGTTCTTGGACCACGGTTTGCTGGCTAGATGATAGAATTGAACATTAAAATGTTTTTAAAATTAAGTATTTTTTGGTAATGTAGTAATATTTGCCTTTTTTTTTTCCCCTCCCCTCTAGTGGTTCTCTTGGTTATTTAAACACTGGTGTTCTTTAGAATTAACTGCAGTTTTCATTAAGAAGCTGATCAGAACAGGGCAATTGAAAGAGAAGCTGTTGCAGTGTTGTGGGCTTGGGACACTTGTTCGTTAGCTAAACCCTTTTTTGTGGTTTGCATTAGACTGATCAGGTGGAAAAAAACTATGTCAAGGAAAAGAAGGCTGCTGCAAAGGAGTTTGAAGATAAGAAAATTGAGCTTAAAGAAAATCTGATTGCGGAGTTGGAAGAGAAAAAGAAGATGATTGAGAATGAGAAGCTAACCATGGAATTAACAGGAGGTAAAAACAAGATATACATCTTATTTTTCCACAACTTGCTACTGCTTGGAAATGAAAATGCAGAAGTGGCAATGCGAGTTTGTACGGGCAGTTAGCATGGGAGCTTTAAAACCTTCCACGTGCCAGCAGATAGAGCACAGGAACCTGTGGTCTCTTTAGTGGGCAATGCAAATACACTCTCCTGAATTCTCAATAGGCAAATTATAATAGTGTCATAGAAGTAGCAAGTTGATCAACTTTCTCATTTACGTTTTCTGCTTTGAGATGAGAAGAAACTTGAGAAGACTCCTTAAAATCTTAAATCCTTAAAATCTGAAATGTGTGTGGCAGTGATGCTGGCCACTGAGTTGGGTTTGTTTCTGAAATCTAAATTTCTGTACTTAGCTTTGTAGCTTTTCATGACAGATTTTTAGGATGCTACTACAGGATAATATTTTTGATAGATTTTACAGAATTAAAATTTGTTAGCTCATTGTACATATATTGTTTTCCCTTTTTTGACTGAATTTTGATGGCGATTGGAGCTAATAGATTTTTTTTTTTACTAGCTCTCCACCCATCGCATGTTCCTATTTTTTATTATGCTAGTGGGAAGTATCATCACATCACCTTCTGTTCCATGTGTGGGGAAAGGGACTTTCTTGGTACTTGTCATCTGGTAATAAAACAGAAATGTTCCCTCTAGACTAAGTGCCACATAGGATGTGTTTCAGGTGGTCTTAAAGAGCAAATTCTCAGCACAGTGGAAAAGGTGCGATCACCTTGGCTTTTAGCCAATGTGTTTATGTGTTCAACATTAGTATGAAAGGAGTTTGTGCAGAGTCCTTGTAGCATCACTGTGCTTCAATTACCTGCATCTAAAATGGCCTGGAACAACTGTGCCACTTGAGATGATGAGGGCTATAGCTGTGGCATCCAAACCCTATTATTGARCACTAGGTCGTATGAAAGGGAACTTGTCTTCAGTGTCAGCAGTTCCAGCTTGGATTCTGGAAGCTATCATGAAGAAATTCAAATTTCAGTATAAAAGAAGAAAGAATACTTTTCTTGTGCCTTGTRTAAAAAGCTGCTACTTCTTACTCTTCTCCCTCTGGTCTTATCAGCGCTCCAACTTCATTACTTTACAGATTCTATGGAAGTGAAACCTATCATGACCAGGAAACTGAGGCGGCGACCAAATGATCCAGTTCCTATTCCAGATAAGAGAAGGAAACCTGCTCCTGATATCCTTTTACRGAGCCACTGGAGGACTGTTGGGCTGGGAGCCAGCGTGCTATGTGGCAGGCAGAGTGCATCAGTGTGTTGTACAGGAAATGAAATGAGGTGCTGGGGTGAGATTGTAATTTAGGAAATGCTGCTGTGCAATTTGTAATGTACAATATGTGATAATACAGTACAACCCRTCTTCAAAAAACTTTTGGTAAGAGAGTGTGCTAACTTCAGCAGTTTGAAATGGTGATTTTTGTTTGTTTGGGGCCAGAATTTAGGTTTAATTGTCTTCACATTTTTTTCAGTAAGGGAAAACTTTTTCAGATCATTATTATATATGCAGAGTAATTGATTCCATAGATAGAAAATGGTATTTTAAGTAAGCTAAAGCTTTTCTCATTTCAGGATGTGAAAAAGCGTTTGCCAGAAAGATCATATCTGTTATGTCAAATTATTTTTTTTCCATTTTGTTGAAGGTTACAGATCTCTAAACCAAAGAGATGGCTAGCAAAAGCAAAGAATGCTAAAATTGTTCTTGGAAATCCTTGGTTTTATATAGCAGGAGAGAAAGTGAGGAAAGATGCATATTTAATCCTTCTCTCCTGTTTTGTTGCTTGTTTTTTGCAATTAAAATCTTACCTAGTTTCTGAAAATATCTTGGACCCTCTGCAATGATAGGCACTCTTTCTATTTGTGTATCTAATTTCTTTGGAAAGAAAACCAGTGATATTTGCTTTGCAGAGGTTTATTACTAGGTTCCAAACTTGTTTGGCTTAAATAAGATTAGAGACTATTTTCTGATTTCTGAGTGACTCTCGATTTCTGAGGATGGTATCAAACCTTAAACATGTAAARTGTACACTGAATGGTCACACGTCTCCAGTTTTAATTAACCTCTTTCTGATTGGAGATTCTATTCTTTTAGAAAGAGATATGCATTTATTAGTGCTAATATCTCATCCAAAATAAACAAGTTTCATAGGAAGCTTAACCTATAAATTGAGCTTGATCCAGCAGCCTTAAATCCAGCAGCCTTGATCCAACAGCCTGTAAATCCTTAAAATAGTCTGATGCTTATTTTAGCCTTGGTTTAAGTCTAACACCTGGAATATTTTGAGTTTAACAGTTTCTTTGCATAAATGCAAAGCTGCATCCATTTTATGGATTATTTTAATCCATAGATTAAAGCTGGACACTGCTTTGAGTATTGTTTTCCTTCTGTGTAGTTAGATGCTTCTTGGCAGGTTTTAGCAGAGTGCTAGTAAGCGTATAGCACCCAACTGGTGCAATCTTTTTTACTTTGGCCTTAGAGCTTTTTTTATTGCTTCCCACATAAATGATAGGCTTTTGTCTGTCTTAAATGTCACTGAGATTTCAGCTGACTAATATTTTTTAGCTTTACTTGTCATAGCTTATGGGACCCTTAATTCTGGATACCTCAGCTAAATTACTTGTTGACTGATGAGCAAATAATGGAGGACCTGAGGACACTGAATAAGGTAACCCTTCTCCCAAAGAGGCCAGACCTGCCTGTCTTCAGTACATGGGGCTACTTCATCCCAAAAGGCTTTCTGAAGTAACACAGTAAAAGATTCAGCAAGATGCCATCTCCACCTTTCTATTTTAAAGGTTGAATTAATGTGATTAAAATGACTGTCATCTAGAAAGGTTACTTTTTGTCTGAAGCAAGTGATGAGTTATCTGAAGGAGTTTCTCTCTTCCTCCGTGTGCTGAGCAGATGTTAGCATGTTTTTCTGTGAGATCACAGGGCTGCCTCTGCTTTAGGCCTTTGTGGGTTGTTCTTTATTTGTTCTTCACTTTTTTACTATTGCAGATACTTCGGCAAGGCACAGTGGGTGTTTAGTTTTTCTAGATTTGATTATCCTACTGCTTTCTTACTAAAGACTTGAAGACATTTAAGTTTCCTCATAATGGAGGGTACTCATTAGGGGTTTTGGAGACGGTCGTTTGCTTTTAGTGCCATCTGTTAAGGTCTCTCTAATGACTTGTCTCCTGTGCAGTAGTGTTCCCAAGAAATGTCAGATCGTGCTCAAATGATGAGGCATGCAACATGGATTTGTTTTTGACTTATTCTTGATGAATTGCTCTGAACCTCAGTGCTCTGAGGTTCAGTTTCTAGACCTTTAACACTATGATGCTGGTCATATCCTACATCTTTGGTTCTTAACAACATACTGTTCTGGTTATGCTGTGCCAATTTAACAGTGTGCTTAAAAATTACATACAGTGAAACTATTCAGAATGACTACTACAGGCTTTTATGGTATAAAATTCATGTCAGACTTCTAATGCCTTTTCTCTTCTTTTCTCATATAGCTTAAGTCGCCCAAGAGACCAGGTGAGTTAACAGTACAATAAAACTTATTTGCAGCTGTGCTGTTTGGAGCAGAGTATTTTACTGCAACGTTTTTGGCTATATAAATGCTGACATACTTTCTTTGTGTAGCTACTGTGGCAAGTGGGTGCTGTGTGAAAGTCCCTTCAGCAGCCCTGAAGCTTGGGGGTGGTGAGAGAGCCATGTGCATCTCATTAGAGAGCTGAAATGTTTGGTTCAGTGTGGCACCAAGCTATCTATGTAAAGATTTCTTTGTTTGTCCCCTACCAATCAGTGCTTTTTCAGATGAATGTTGTATGCCAGGTATACAAGGTTTTTCATATACAAAGCAAAGGTTGAACTATTCACCCAAGTACAGAACACTCTGGAAATCTGAGTTTCTAGCTGTCTATACTGTGCTTGTTTCTGCTTAATATGACATTACTGCTTGGGATTCTGCAGTCAGGTATGGTGCTGTGTGGTGAGTGCATACTAGTCTTCAAACTTTGCATCTCTTCTGTTCACAGCCTCTCCCTCCTCTCCCGAGCACCTCCCAGCAACACCAGCGGAGTCGCCAGCACAGCGCTTTGAAGCCCGGATAGAAGATGGGAAACTCTATTACGATAAGAGATGGTAAGTCCTGGGAAACTGGTATTGTGATCTGAACCCCAAGCTGTGAAGGGGAAAAGATACCGCGGAAAAAATTGCTTTCAAGAAAGAATTTGGAAACAAAATGTTTCAGGACAGGGGTTAGCCTTTTCCTCCAACAGTTAATTGCTGGTACTTCTGTAGATTAGAAATGGTAATGGATCTGTTAGACTTTATATAAACTTTCCACAGAAACTATTGGCTTGAATAACGGGACACTTAGGCGGCTTCTGCAGAAGTAGTTGCATGTTATGATACTGGGAACACATTTTTTTTCAAACCTAATTGTAAGAAAGCCTCTGACAAATGTGGCATGATGTATTTGTACATCCAGGCACTGTGAACGGAGGTGCAACAGCCACCAGCAGGAGCTGAAGTCCATCTGTTAGGCTTCCTATACACTAGAGCCTTGTTCCACAAGGTGGCAGAAGAAATATGCTCCAGATGAGCAGAAAGAAAAATAGTTCTAATAATGAAAAAAAGTAACTTTTCAAACCCCCAAATAAGAAACAATTTCAGGATTGCTGTTTGGATTTAACTTTTATGGGTCTGCAGCTGTGAACACAAGGAAAACACTTAATGTTTCGCAGACATTTAAGGTTTTAAACTTTACCTGTGAGGTGTGCAAACTGGGTAATGAAGGGAGGCAATCTTGGACCTGAAGACAAAGCAATTTGCAAGGCTTCTGTGTATTTTTGTAGCATATCTCAGTGTTCTGAGGGTGTGAAATAACAGGAGACAGGGGTGCAGTTTTATCACTGAAGATGTTACATGCCAAACATCTTGTCCACACAACAGCAACCTTGCAAAGTTAGTAATTTTTGTTCCCTTTGCTAGTCTTCTGGCACTGAATTTTCATCAAGGGTTGAACGTATAAAACTCTGATTAAAAACTGCTGCCTGGAGCTGAAATGTGTAGGGCGGAAAGGAAACATGAACAGGCTACTGAGTTGCTGCAGAAATTCATGAAGCTATTTTTGCTTTCAGATTTTTTTATGCAAAACTGCTATCCTCTCCTCTAGGGTATGTTTGAATGAATAAACCATTTTCTGGAATTTTTAATCAAGCAGATAACTAAACTTGTGTAATGTTCAAAAGAATTCAAGGATTCTGGAGTCCTTGGGCAGTAAAATTCTCACTAACTTTAAACTTGAGAGAGCCTGAGGTGAGTCCACACAAATCTAGTAAAGACCCAAGCACTCTTCTAAAGGTGTGTGGTTGTGGAAAAAAAAAAAGAACGTTATAACAGATACTTTTGTCTTCTCGAAGTCGATCATCATGGGGCTTTTCTGCCAAGAATTCTGCTTGTTGCCTTTCCCCTCATTTTTTTTTTTCTTATGCTGTTTTAATATTTTACATTTTGTGTTGCAATAATTTTGCTTAGATTTTGATTGATAGTAATGGTGCTTCTGAAAAGTACCTGGTATTTTAAAATAACAAAGTAACTCTTGATAGTGGGAGGATGACTTTTTTCTAACATAAATTAAAGCTGCAAGCCCCAGAAATTATGAAACCAGCAGCTCAGGAGCGACTACATTTCCTTTCCCTGGCAGGAGCCATGAAGGGCCATTAGCTCAAAGCAGTGAATGTTTAATGCTCGTAAAGGACTCCCTAAAGCCTCATGGAGACAGCTTGCAACTGTATCTTCAAAACGCAGGCTTTGTAGAGGGAATTTCAGATGAAAATAGAGCTAGACTTTTTTTCTGCCCTCAGAAAAGAAGAAACTTCACCTTTGCCTCCTCTGAAACGCAACTTACAGTTAAATAACTTCTATTGCTTTCTTTTGCTTTTAGCTTTGTCTGCATACAATAATTAAGAGTTTTTCAGATTTTTGTTTTGTTTTAATCTTTTGATCTGCTGGCTTGAAAGCACTTTAAGGAAAAGGTGCAACCCCCTGTGGTGGATTTTAGGAGAGAAGAGCCTTCTGTCAGTGCCTTGGTTCCTTTGATTCCTTAAGGGTAGCCCACAGACCTGAGTGGGGAAGTTGAGTGAGGTGCATAGCTACACTTTTGATAATTTAGCTGTCTTTTTTGTTCCAGTTCTCGGTTGCATCCTTTTGATTAAGTCTTTTCTTGGAGCTGTGGTTGAAAATCTTAGCCTTTTGGCAAAATATTCTTTAATAAAAAGAATTACTTCTGCTCACCACAGAACACTTGTCTGATCTGAGCTTGCTTTCCCTGCTGCAAAAGCAAGAGTTGTTTGGTGCTTTCTTCCCCCTTGAAAACCAGCTTGAAAATCCCTTTCATTTTCAATCTCAACTGTTTTGCCCTGTTAAGTTCTACCCCTTGCTGTTCCCCTGAGGGTATGTAACGATCAGGGAGCAAAAGGCTGAGACATGAACTTGTTCCTGTGCTTTCAGCTGACTTATGTCTGCACGTATGGACTGCGAGGCAGTGTGAGATTTTCAGTGGAAAAAGTGCTGACCTAACCCTCTACCTTCCTGTGCAAACGTAGCATGGGTTAGCTAGTGGGCAGTCACCTGTGATATCAAATCTAGGGGTTGAACCCCACTCTGTGTGTGTGCCATTTGTTTTGGAGTTCACTGATACTGAAATTGGAAAGAAACAGCTTTGAGCGAAAAACTATTTCACTATCTGTGCCTACATCAATCTTATTTGAGAGCTGACATTTGCAGGGGTGTCTTCTGCACTCTGAAGCTTTTGTGCTGCTTGTACCAAGATCATCAATTCTCCCTGCTCATTCACTCGCTGGATATCGTGGCAAGGCTGAGATTTGTGCCCCTGGACGTGGTGAGGACTGGTTTGTAGCATCTTGCACCATGTCCTTTATGCCAGTTAATGACCATCTGGGCTCCAGCTGAGGCTTCTGCTCAGACCATTGTTGCTTCTGCATTGCCCTGGAAGCTGCTGATAACCTGCTAAAATGAGGCAGAGAATAATGACTGGGCGCCAATGTCTGCAGCTGACAGGGCCTGAGGGGTTTTATTAGCTTTTGGTGATTAGTACGATTGGAAGGCTCAATGCAGATGCTATCACTTTTGTTGCTGGTAAATCATTTGAAAATTCTCAACATAGGAGCCAGTCAAAAGAATTTCTGGAGTGGAGTGTTGGCGACCTCCTCTATTTATGGTGTGGTTATTATAGAAATAACAGCGCATGCAAATCCGTGTCCTGACAAAGGGCTGCAGGGAGGGAGCATTTCCAATTTCTGAGGAAATCTGGGCACTGATTCTGCAACTTGGATTTCCCAAGTAAATACAAAGCTTGTCGTGAGTGAAATAAAGGTGGAAATGTAGTTAGGTTTTCTTAACTTTAAGGCATTAACCTYAGTATACAACTTCTGAACAAGTCCTTGGTATCTGTGCTGTGCTTTGTCACATTTTATCAATGGGAATATGGACTTGCCCTTCTGAAAATCCGTCCTGAGTCCACTGTGTAGAAGGTTATTTCAATTAACCCTGAAACAGGTCATATTGTCATGTTGTCCTGTGTTTTTCAGACAGGAAATCTGTTCGAAGCAACCTGGGTTGAGGATTGAGTTCAAATTGAGAGCGGGTCTTGTAGCAGCTTTGTACATTGACAGGCTGCATTTGAATGCAACGTGTGTGAGATCAGATCACAGCCATGTAAAGATGGTGAAGGTGATTTGGAAAGAGGCAAAGGGTATAAGACTACTACTTAGTTATTCTGTCCAAATGCTTGTAGATTCCTGACTGTATAAATCTTACTGTTGGCTTTTGTGATCTTTGGGCAGTTTAATGCTTTCAATTTTTGTGCTCCATTTTTTATCTTTATTTTTGCAGGTACCACAAGAGCCAGGCTATTTATCTGGAGTCTAAGGAGAACACTAAGATCAGCTGTGTGATCAGTTCTGTGGGTGCCAACGAGGTTAGTGGTTTGTTTTGTGTTTCATGGGAGTGGGAAAATCCATGGTCAGTCAGTGCAGGCAAGACAGCTGTGTGGTAAGGGCTGAGAGGAAGAAAGAACATTCCTACACAAACTCCTTGTGGAGCAACTTCATTTTTTTCAGAGAAGGTGGACTGCTGTGTCTGAAGAAGCTGAACCTAAATTTGTGTATTATGAAATAAGCCAAGAGATGTGCATCTAGATTTGGTGTGAATCTTGCTGTAGGGTACGCTCAGTTGAAGAGCGATGCATCAGATGGGCAGAGGGAGGCAGAGTTTTCTTTGCAGCYTCCAAACAGTTCAAGGAAACAAACAAGACTCAACTTCTCTTCAATCAACCAACAAAGTAACTTAATTTTGACATTAAAGGAAAAATATGTTGTTATCAGCAAAATCAGTTGCACAAGGGATTTGCTTTGTATGACAACTGTGCTCCTTGCTGCAGCAATTGTTATGTTTGGTAGGTGGTTATTTAAGTAAACTAATAGCAACTTGCTAACAGATGTGTTACAAAAATAATACTGCTAATTTGATTGATGTTGTTACTGTTTAAATCTCTGTCTTTTAGGAACAGCTTGTCTGAAACTTGAGAAACTGCAATCTGTTAAATATTTTTGTATGAATTTCATTTTAAAGTGAGAGAGTTTGGGTTTTTTTGTTTGGGTTTTGGGGATTTTTCTTGTGATATTTTTTGGGCTGGAAGTTTGGGAAGGAGGTGCAGCACATGCTTTCCTTGTGGTGATCCTTCGCAAATATAGAAAGGCAAGGGAGATAAACACTTCAGGAGACTGAAATGAGGAGGTGTTCTGAGGAGTACAAGCTGTACTCCAGATTTTATAATACGTTCAAAAACACAGTTGTCAAGCTCTGATCTTTCTGGGTCCTACTAGAATTTAGAATCTAGAATTCAGATTTAAATTAGAGACTTCTGATTACAGATTGGAGTCCAAATTTAATGGCATCTCTGAAAGAAACCAAGTCGTTCAAAGAAACTTTACTGAAAATCTTTGCACAAAGTGTCTCTCTTGTGGGATTTCCATTATTTCTCAAAGTGAAAAGGACATTAAAGGAACACAAGAAACATTAAAGATAGTATGATATACATCCTCTCCCTAGCCACAAGGAGACAATTGTATCTACAGTGCATCAGAGGCATCTTTATTAATGTGAAGGTCTAAATGAGTTTACCCAAACTAGATTTGAACTGTGTAATTGGCTGCTGGCCTTGCTCACATAGACCCTGAGCTGAGAAGATCCTACTTAATGACCAAAAGAAAAGTTCAAACCAAGTCCTTGGTCTTGAAGAGAATTTGGTTGTTTCTGGTCACTGTTCTTCACTTTCTTAGAACTGGCAGCTGTTATTAAAATATATATACATATCTTAATACATCTAAATTTCTTAACTGTGTAGCACAATTTAAGCATAATAAATAATTTTAATTTTGTGGTCATTCAAGACTTGATTAAAACTTTCTTCCAAGTCTTCCAGAAAAATGTTAACTTTAATAGAAGCTTTTTACCATTTTGTCCTATTCTGACAGAATGTAAAAAAATAAATGTTTACTCAGAGTTTTTACATTTACAAGTTCTTCTGACTAGCGAAACATACCAAGTGTTTTAGTCATCTCTCTACAGGAACATTTTCTATCGATAGATTTTAATTTCTCTAGGGAAATAACCAAAGTACCAAGGCAAAGATTACGTTTATTTTCTATTGAGGTTTCCGCTAGTAAAATCAAATTATAACTAGAATAGTAAAATTCAATCAGTGTAACTTGCAAGACCTGTAGCTAGTGCAATAGCTAAAAGAATTTTGGATAATTCACATTCCAATACTATATAATCCTTTGTAGTACAAAATATTGAGCTAAATACTCTAGTTCTAAGAACTAGAAAAGTCTTAGTTTTTATGCATTTAAATAAATGTTTTAAGTGCATGAAAATGATTAAACATGGAGGAATTCTGCTCAGATTTGATTTTTGAAGTGCAGATATTTGAGGTCTGAAGTTCTTGAAAGTAATCATTATTTTGAAAAATTCTCTGAATGGCTGCCTCTGTGGAAGCAATTTTGTCCTTTGAAACCTACTGCATATCTGCAAATGGTGTGAATTTTTCACTGCAGGTGTTTAAAAAGGAGGCCCTTTTATCTTTAAATACAATTTATTTAATACATTGTGAGAAATGCTTCACTGAACAAAATCAGAGCACACTTTTCATTTGACTAATAGTTACTTGTCTGAGCAAATCCCAGGATAGGTAATTGTTTGATCTATGGGTCTGGAGAGACTTGCTTTTGATTAGTTAGAACTTAATATTAGAGTTCTGTTTCAGCAATAGCAAAAAGGAAACTTTGCTCTCCTAATGATGCTTGGAAAGATGAATTGTTCTCCAGGACTAATTTGAGAAAGATGTTGGGGTGGTAAAGGTAGAAACGGGTCCTTTTCTACTCAGATTGCAAATGCCTAAAGTGAAACGATGGCTGTGGGTTAAGCTGCATCATTTGTGCATCCCAAGAGCAGTGAAGTCAGGCAGTAAGGATACGTGGAGTTAATTATCGCTGTATTATTTACAGTGTGTTTCTGCTTTCCTTCTCCAAAACAACTCCCTCTCCACTACTTTTATTTTCATGCAGATCTGGGTGAGGAAAACCAGCGACAGCACAAAGATGAGGATCTACCTGGGACAGCTGCAGCGAGGGGTTTTTGTGATCCGCCGGCGATCGGCTGCGTGACCGTCCACTTTCCTGTGGTCTTTTTCTAACAGGTAGACAAACCTTTAGAGGGGAATGACAGTTCTCTCTGGTGTTAGCAGCAGAGAACACTGTCAGGACCTCCTGCAAGACAGTTTGTGGCTGGCCACATCATCCCAGTAGCCCTTAAACTTTTAGTGCTACCCACGCGTTGCCCTGGACTGTTTTTGGACTTTGCATCAGGCTCCTGTATGCTTTCTTTATATTTTGGGAGACTATTTAAGAAGACTTTGCATCAGACTTTTCTTCATCATTTTGTGATGCACAGCTGGGACTTGTATGTTGAAAACAGCGTATGTTTCAAATCAGAGCAATGGAAAAAACCTTTGCTTTTTAAGACCTGAGGTTTGTGTTCTTTTTGTTTTTGTTTTCCTATGAAGCTCAGGATATTGGGCGAAAAGAAACGAATCCTGCCAGCTTTCAGCTGCAGCTGAGATGCGTCTGTAACATCTGTTGTACAACATCAGCTTTATTGGATGAACCGTTCAAAGACTTAAGCACTGAGGCTTTTTTAGTGAAAAAATACGAACAGTTTAGGAACTGCTAAAAATCCAGTTGATTTTAGTGTTGTTAAACAGTCACACTTGGTTAATCCAAAGCTTTATTTTCTGTTCATATTAAAACCCTTCAATGAACAAGCAAAGCGTATGTCTATACTGCTGCAATAGACTTTGTGAATAAGGCAGATAGATATAAACCAAAGGATTAATTAATTGGACTTTGCACCAGGGAGTAAAACTGTATGAATTTTATATATATATAGTGTATGTGTGCACCACCTGTACGTAGAGCGATGAAAGGTAAATTTCAGATTCTTTACTGATGTCTTGAGTAATGGGTCATGCTGGAAAGACACGGGCATTAGCTACTGGATCTATTGTATCTTACAAAGAAGCTTGATACAGAGTGGAAACCTGCATTGACAAGCTCTTAATGTTTATCAGAAACCTTAGCTTCCTAAAATGTCATATAAAGTTTCTCTGAAAGGTGTTTTGATTACAGGAGATAACATTGGGTTTCTTCTCTTTCCCTCCAGTAGCACAGGAGTTAAAATGTTTGAGGGGTGGTAGTGATGTTCTCCTTTTCAAGATGTTTAAGACCTCTGGACTCTGGCATTGCTTTATTCCCAGTCTTTTGCAGAAACCAGCAATACAATCTGACTGTTCTGATGTGAACAACACAGCACTGGCAGCACTGTTAGATTTTTGCCTTCTGTGCAAATGGATTTTGTGATCCTTTTGATTACTGGACAAAAAGTTGTAATTTCTGCCTTTATCAATCTCCGTCACCTTGTGAGGCGTCCTTTGTCTTTGCTTTTGAACTGCCTTCCCTTTCAGCATCGGTCTAGCCTTTCATATCTGTATAAAGGGAATATTTTAAATAACTGTTTCCATTTCTTTTGCTTCCTGCAGTTGGGTGGCAGTCAAATCCCAGTAACTGATGTGTGTACGTGGGTCTGGAGTGGAGTGTCATGGCTGAGCTGCTGCTACGTGGTCTGTGTGGCTGAAACCCCTTACGTTTTTATTGTGTTTGGAGATGCAACCAGATCTGGAGCTTTGGGGCAAGGAGAGGGTGCCTGTTTCCCACCTCCTGAAGAGAGAGCATCTTTATTCCAGGTTAGTCAGGTGGAAAGGAGCAGGCTGTATCTTGTCAAGATAACAGCACACTTAATATAGCTTAGTGTTTTCTGCATCTGTGACAGGTTTTTATAAAGTGATGATGCGCCAAACAGGATTTGTCACTGAGCCTTGAACACTGTAGTTTTTAAAAGTGTTAAGTAAATAGCAGGGTTTACTTCCTATCCATATCGTTATATCAATATATGTGTTTAGGGAGATAATGGGAATTTGGTTCTGATTGGGGAAGATATTACCAACTCATTTTAGCAGGTGTTCTACTTCTGTAACATCATCTATTTTGGAGTAGCTATAAAAGTATTGAGAAACATGGAAATGTGCCGGCTCTTAGAGCCAGGCACAGTATGGGTGTGCACAATACAAATTTAATTAGACATTTTCAGTGCTGCACTTAATGTAGACCCTAACATCCCCCCCGTCCTCCCTACCTCTGGGCAAAAGAGGGAGAAAAAAGCTGTTGTCATCACCAACACCTGCCTCCCAYTAGCCTGGGTGTTGTACGGGAGGAGATGGATGGACGTTCCCAGGGCTCCTGTTGTGCTGCCACACTGACCTTGGATGCCAGGGAGGAGGTAGCAAGGGTTGTAGGGGCTCCTTTTTGTCAGAGTTTCTTGTCTGTTGCCTGACTTCCCACTGATTATCCTATAGGGCTATCCCTGATATCCCTGATAGCCCTATAGCTGTATTTGAATCTTAATTTCTGCTCTTGGCAGTCCAGAATGTGACCTTGTAGCCCTTTTTATCCAGTTATCTTCTGTACTGAAGGTACCTCTTTAAGCCTGCTCCATCCTCTGCCTAAAAGTTCCATAAAACTACAGTCTTGCCTTAATTGATGAAGGTTAAAGTAAATCTGTCTCTTTCAACAGAATTATGTGAATATTGTATCCTGTTTTCGAGCAGGCTGTTGTGTGATGGCCTGTAACATTTTCAAGGCTGGAGGTGATAAAAATGCAGTACTTTCTTGTGTGCTCAGGGAAGCAGTGCGGTTTAATTCTACAAGGATGCTAAAAGTGTTTTGTGGCAAGGATGAAGCATCGGGAGATCCAGGATGTATGGACATAGGCTCTAGAAATGCAGTTTTACTGCTGCTGGTTGGAAGAATGAAGACAAGTTGCTCAAGGAGGTGAGCAAGGTCTTGCTTAGCATCTCGGAAAATTKGCTTTCCTGCCTCCCCTATGCCCCTCTGTCATCAGTCTTTGGAAGAACTCAAACCTTCAGTGAACAGAAATGACTCTGCTACAGGTATGAAAATAATTAATACTCAACTGTGAGCATTACTGAAAGTTTTTTTTAAAAAATTTTAACTCCTGTTATAGTAAAGTAAGAAAGAAAAGTGAGTCTTCTGCCAAAAATAGACTTTTATTGGGGAATAAGTTGCTATAGTTCACTGTTTTATATTAAACACTTTTTTTTTCCCCAGTGCCCTCTGAAATAGGATGTGTATCTGCTGGGGGAGATAAACACTGAAAAACTTCATTTCACACTGACTCAGATGCTAGATATTCAAGTACACAAGAAGCCAGATCCAGCTAACCAACTTCCAGTGTTTTCTTGAGAGGTTTCTATAAGTCATATATCAAGAAGAGGCTGTTTACTAGGTCAAATGCTAATGAGAGGAATTAACTTTTTAATTGATGCACTTTATTGGCAATTCTGGAAAGGGGCAAAGTGATTTAGCAGCATACACCTTGACATATTTTTGATACTTTTCTTAAGTTGCTGGGGCACTTGCTAAGATAAAACCAGAGAGTGAGGAATTGTRACTGTGGGGAACCTCTTCCTCTTTCAGAAAAAGAAAGATGGAAATGTTGGATTCTCCTTGTGACACATGGAAGTAAACAACAAATGYTAAATGATTAAGAAATTCAAAATGGAATATTCAAGTTTGCTGTTACCAGATTTAGCTTGTCTAATTTTAAAATTCAGAATGTAAATGAGGTACCGAACAGCGTTAAGGAAAGTTAYTTAAGCCTTCACATGTCTAATGGCAACACAGCAAAATTAATAATTTTAAAGGCTTTAAAAATAAATCAAGCAACAGTTTTGATCAGTTTTGAGATTTGCAGCCTATTGATTGTCCAGCATGCCTAGGGTAGCTTTGACATTTGAAAACCAATTTCCATCTACATATTCCCAAATCTTGAGAGGGGAAAAATATCTGGCTATAAAGTGGTGAAAACTTTTTCATTTCACTTTATCACTGAGCTGRGATTCTTTTGACAGTGATGATTGCCTGCAAATCTCTGCTATTAAGTGGTTACACCAGTCAGTGAAACTAACAGTCTTTAATGGAAATAAATACAAATGCAAATCAAGGTTAAAATTAGTGTCGTAAATCGAGGTTTTCTGCATGATGATTTAAATCATCTTGTGTGGAGTTGGTGACTTAAATGTGTGAACAGATTTATTGCACTGCCTGAGTAAGGGTTTGGAGAGCGGTTGCGTCAGGACACATGGCAGTAGCTCTGCTTCTGCTTGCAGCATTAAATGAGAAGGTAGGTGGAATTTTTTTGGTTTGGTCCCATTTTCCTCTCTCCTTCCCCCAAGCATAGCAGATGTCTGATAAACAATTAATTGATTTCTGTTGAAACAAATAGTTTAAGATCTGCTGATCAGGTCAGGTTACTTCTGATTAATGCCAGTAGTGAAGAATGTAATACTGCATGTGAARTTCTTGTTAAGAACAAGGCATAATGCTCACAGGAATGTATTTTTCCCTAATGTGATTGGGGACCATCGTTGCAGACCTCATACATCATGAGGTATCAGGTAATGGAGTAGACTTTGAATATTAATGATAYTAAATCATGTGATAGAGTTGCACAGAATCAGCAGAAATACAAGAGACAGTCTGATAGGAAGRATTTCTGTGGTGGTAACATCTCTTCCCTTGAAACCGGGGATTACTAAGTCCCACAGCTTAAGAATTGCCTGAGTAATGTAAGCCAGCAGAAAATGATTTCACCCACAGTTATGATAAWATTTTTGCATTAGAGTATCAATTAGGTCTCATTTTGTATCAAGGGTGAGGTTGGCAGAAGGGGCAGTTGTGGTAGACTATTAAACTGACTCCTAAGAACATCAAAACTGCTGATTTGCTGCTTCCATCATCAAAATGACAGAATGACTTSCAAAATGACTGGGAAGAGCTTTGAAAGCCCGAGTGAAATACAAGTGGAAGAGTCTGTGCCCTCATCTCTGCCCGTATCCTCCCACGGCACAGCACAAGTGGATGTTGAGGATGGTCCTGCCTCCCTGCCGGAGGAGGAAGGATCCTGGGATGCGAAGCTGCAGTGCTGGTGCTCCGTTCCCCTGGACAGCTGGCATGGAATATGTGGCCAAGGGAAATGGGGCTTGCAGGAAGACTGAGCTATTCTTGGAGGGAAGGGATGAGCCAGTCTGAGGAAGTTTCGGGAGGATTTGGCAACATTTACCAATCTGAAAAGCTGTTTTTTCTCAATTCTGATTTGGCTCCGAAACACTCCTGGATCCCTAGACAGCGTGTGCTCCGGKCTGGCTTCATGTCCTCTGCACCTCTGCTACCCGAGCGCTAAAGATCCTTGGGAACATGTCAATGTGCTTGCCTTGCAGTGCAGAAAAGCAGCCTTGAGCAGCGGCTCCAGCTTTCCCTAGGCCTGCTCGTTGCACGTGATGTAATTAAGAGAACAAACTTGTGAAGTCTCTGTGAGCAGAAGGGCTTTAGCTCTCCTTCAGAGCATCACGCAGCTGGTCCATCTACGTCTCAGCTTGTAGTCAAACCCGGTGTATCCCTGGGCTGAATGACAGAAGCAGAGGTTCCTGCTGGATGCATTTCCTTCCTGACCTGACTAATGGATAAAATCTGTCGGCCAAGCGGAGGCAAAGCCCGGGAAGGGAGGTGGCAGCTCCCCATCCCTCTTTGTGCCAGGCTGCTGCTCCCTGCCGCACCGCGCTCTGACTGTTGTTGCTGCAGCTTTACTTGCAGCTGGAGGCAATGCAGCTTTGCTTTCCTTAATCTGTGTTTTTAATCTTGCTTGCAGCGCTCCGGGTCTCTTGGTGACCTGCTCTAAGGTGCAGGGTGGTGCRGGTGAGCGTCGCTTGCCTTGCTGCTTACAGGGTGCTCCGACTGACCGTCGTCGTCATTGGAGCATGGGGAAAACCCACTCATCTCCTGACATAGATGCTGAAGTCTCTTGGGAGGTTGTGATGAGGGGAGCCGGACGTGTTGTGAGTTGTTTTTGGTGCCAGAGTGCTGCTCTTGTGCCATTAAATGGGTTAAATAAGTTGATTAGACATSTGATCAGAGCCACGATGCGGAGACCCTGCGCCTGCCTTGGGTTCAGCCACGTGTTTAATCTCTCACCCCGCGCTTTGTTCGCGGTGCCACCATCCCCTCTCACTTCCAATTTCACACCAACGTGCCCTTGACATATTTATAAACCAGCCCTCACGTCAATCCCCTATGAAGCAGSCAAATACATCCCAGTGGATTTTTTCCTCCCGTCTCCTGTTGCTGTAGTAATCTCGCTGCTGTGCAGAAAGGGTGGGAGCAGCCAGAGCTGGTGCAAGGGCATCTCGCTTTCCCGCATGGTCCGTGCCCCAAAGAGCCTCTGGTGCCTGCTGGGGTCTGTCAGTATTTTTATTACCCACGTCGTGTTTTTGCTGTGCGGGTGTCAAAGGCTGATGCAGAGGGAGGTAAAGGAGAGCCTGACCGGGCAGCTGGGGAAGCGGATGAAGCACCCAAGGGCGAGAGCTGCCCGTGATGCAGCCGGGCGGACGGGTCGGGTTCTCCAGCCTGGCCCTACCCATGGATGTCAGAGCCCATTAGCCTTCCTGCACGTTTTGCTCTAGGCTTTCGGGTATGTCAGAGCTTCTCTGCACCTCTGAGCATYGCGTCTCCTCTGCCGTGTCACCGCTGGGCTCTTCTGCACCCAGCTGWGCTGGAACGCTCAGTTACAGGCGGGTGACCTCTCTGCAACGAGCTACTAGGAATCGGCTGCCGTTTGTTACCAACCGCACGAAGCTCGTCGCAAATCCTGCGTCAAATGTGCTGACCGAGGAGGAGAACGTGTTTGCGCCCACGGCGATGGAGACCGTGGTCTACGCTGGGGATAACGGATCGTGCAGGGTGGTGACGGTGCAAGAACGGTGTTTATAGGAAGGCTAAAACAGTGCTTTTCTGAGCACGAGTCAGCCGTGAGGTGACCCTGCAGGGAGGGGATCTCCCTCCAAGATGGATCGCACTCATCGGAAGAGCAGAGACTCTCCGGTGCCCTGCAGCTCTCCAGGCTTGTGGAGGAAAAGGCCTGCGAAGGAAGGAAGGAGCTGCCCGTCATCTGTCACCTTAGATCTGCTGTGACGCTTCTCAGCGCCAGCTGGGGGCAGGGGGAATAAATTAGAGGAGGGGAAAAAGAAAAAGATGTAAGGCTGGTGTGTCGAGAAGCACTGAGGACAAATCCCTCGGCTGAATATTTTCCTTAGGGAAAAGCGAGCTGCTGTGGATGGGCAGCGGCAGGATGGCACGGAGCTGGTGGCCTGTGTCACCGCGGCCAGGTGACCTCCCGGGCCGCCCTGTCTGCAGGGGGGTCTCGTGCTGAGAGCAGAAGGGGGAGTGCTGTTCACACCAGGAGGTTTCCACCAGCGCCCAGCTCGAGGGATCCAAACCACGCTCATTCCTCTAGGTTGTCAGGACTCTCTACACAGCCGGGAAGGGGAAGTCACCTGTGCTGAGGGGTTCTCGAGCCTGTTTGTGGCTGTTAAGCTGGTTTTACTGAGCGGCTGCACATGTTATTCCATGCAGTGCATAGATACCCGTGTAATGTTGACTCATGGCGAGAGCATCTCCCCTTCTTGAAATTAATTTTGCTCAGGCAAAATGAATGTAAAAATTTTCTCAGGCTTGTCTGGTGCCGAGGTCCTGCTGAAAACTCGTGGCTTTAGAGATGGTTCAGTCGAAATTGTAACTCCCCAAGTCTTCTGGGCCCCATTAGCTAAGCTGAAGAGGKGCAAAGCCTGCAAGGGTGCATTTTGCAAAGAGGATGGAGTCAAAGCAGCTTAATTCCATGATAAAATGACAGAAGGATGGGAAGGATGGGTCTGAAATTACTCTTCCACCTGTGTCGTATTAGGGGTCAGTTTTGTATTTGCGGACTGAGGTAGAATTGGGTAATTCACTAGGTGAGAGAGTCTGGAGTCTGCTGGAGACCTGTTGTGTGTGTCATGGGTCAAGGTAAGCGGCATTCCCAGCTTTTTTGGCCTTGAACCCCTTCCCTTATGCCTCAGTCTTAGCTAGATCCGTTGTCATTCCCTGGGGAAGCTTTCGGACTTGCTGCACCGTGCGGGTGTGAACGTGCTTTAAATGCAAGGAGTTGTGTTCCTGACGCATCCCGCCCAAGGACGCCAGGGTACTTGACGCGTGATCCCGGCAGCCGGCGCACAAAGGCRTTGACCACGGAGGACCCAACGCGGGTGTTTGCTCTGGGGTCACAGGGCACAGGCTTTGTCACCCACCAGCGGCGGGTGACGATTCTGAGGAGAAAGCCAAGGTGGCTCTTGTTGATTCATCGGCGTAGGTGGCTTGTTCTTTCACTTCGGCGTAGAGCGAGAGGTAGGAAGAAGAAAAACATAGAAGATTAACAAGGTGGGTGGAGGGAGTTTTGAACAGGCTTCTATTTTTGACCCAAGTTCAGGCATTGTCTCCCTGYGCTGCGGAATTGAAGCCACTTGTGTTTGCAGCCTGCTTCTTGAGTAATGGCCTTGGTGCCTTATAGCCCGCAAGGAGACTCGCAGCCTTAACGAGTCTCACTGAATTTCCTCAGTTACTTTGAGAGTGAAACGCCAGGAATTGCTGGGTGGATAGAGGAGGCCTAGAAACCTGGGTCTGTGGTGAAAGACAGGGCAARAAAGGCAAAAGGCCCTTGCTTGGAGTCCTGTTTTGCTGCTGGAGGTGTGTTCTTTCCATCTCAGCTTGAAGGGGGGGTTGACAAGCACTTCTTGGTGCTTTTCATYTAGGTTTAAACCCAAAACCTTTCACGAGGATTGGCAAAGCGGGTTCTGCAGCTGCAGGACGTGTCCTGGAAGGGCCATGGGCTCATGGACAGGAACTCAGCCCTACATGCTGGCACCCACAGAGCCCAGCGAGCAATGAGATGAGCATGGGATGCTCCGGAGCTGCTCGGGAAGCCGGGACACCCTCTGCATCCCAACAAGGGAGTTGKGTCCGCGGGCTGTCCTCGCCTCCTGCCGCAGCAGCAGTGGCACAGTGGCGTTAAACTGCGTTTAGCAAAACCCTTGGACTAACCGCAGGCTCCGCCAGCCTCCGTGTCCTGGCAGCTCTTCGATCCTTAACCGGTGACTGCGGTTCCGGTGCCCCGCGCGCGGAGCAGCTTTCCGGGCGGGAGCGTCGCGTGCGCGCTCCGGAGCTGCCCCCGCGCTCGGGCATGGCCGTGCAGCTCCCTGCCGGGCTCAGAAAGCTCCCTCTGTATTCCTAAGGCTTCTTCTCGGCCTTATTGAGATGGAAAGGGAAGATTATGGCACTTGATTTAATCAGCATAATCTCCAGATAGAACATGCTGCTCTGCTGCCAGGCRTTATTAACTTATGTTGGTTTGCTTCTACCGAGGCAAATTAAATCATTAGTTTTAAGAGTGGATTAGGTACATGCATTTGCTACCTCTTAAAAAGGCAGCTCCGGAGGTCTTAAGAGCTTCTTGCCTTTTTGTGGGAGCCATGAAGTCATTTTGGAAGCACGTCATGGAGAAGGGAGCGGTGCAGCGGCTCTTAGGTGTGCAGGTAACAAGAAGGAGCCCAAGGTYTGCACCGAGGTGAGGAGGAAGGGAGTCCTCATATCGCCAGGGAAGGCAGTCCCGGAGAGCGGGAATAAAACCTGGAGACGCCGGTTGTGGAGCAGCGGCCGCTCTTGGAGTCTAGTGAGGCCCAGGGGGAGGAGAGAGAAGCGGCCCTGGTTGCCCKTCCAGGGCTATCAGGAATGAGTGAGCGCTCCGTTAGGGCTGTGATTGCCCCGGCCGGGATTCCTACATTTGTTCTGCAGCTGGACACCTRACGGGGTCGTTCCGTGCGCAGATGGAGGGGCAGAGGAGCGAGGAGCACCAGTAMGTGGCTGAACTTGGGGATGCTCGAGTCACTGCTGCCCAAATCCCGCTGGTCTGCTCGGTGCTTGGAGCTCAGGATAAGTAGGACAAGCAGCTAGCAGGGGATGACAGTGTCCCCATGCAGAAAAGGTGATGAAGGAGTATTTCCCTCCCAAGAGTTGATGGCATCTGTTGGGATCAAGGCCCAGGTGTAAAAACACAGACGAGGACAGGCTGTTCCATGCAGTGTTGGGTTCAGTGGTGGTGGGACTTGCCGATGCAGGATGGTCTTGGGCCAGGTAAAGCCCTTGGGCCATGTCCTTGTGGATGACCTTGTGATGTATAAGGGAGTTTCATGCAGCTGGAGAAGGGCCCCTTTGTGCTGTTCGGTTTCTGTAGAGGAGTTTCTGTGGTGCCAGAGCACCAATTTATTCCTGTGATTGGGTTAATATCTCAGTGGAGGTCAGAACAGAGAAGAATCCCCAAGGTCAAACCCCCTTGGAGGGGCAGGGGATCGGATGTGGGGAGCAGGTCTGGGTGCTGCTCTTTCTAATATCGCCCTTTCAGCGGTGTTGCTGGGTGGCATTGCCTCTGCAGAAGACGAGTCTCCCTTCCTGATTTTCATTTTCCTATTTGAATATTTAGATGCTGTGTTTTATTTTCTTGCTTGAATATTGCAAGGCGAGTGTTCCTTCGTGGAGCATTTGCAGGTGATGCACTGCGTCGTGCAGCAGCACGAGGATTAMATGTTAATGCGGGTGGGACGATGGAGGGTGTTTGGGAACTGGACATGTCGGAGGAACAAAAGCAGCTGTGGCGCRTGGGGAGCGCAGGGTTTGCGGCCCCAGCACCCGTCCCTGCTGGAGAGGCGTCCTCAGGGCCCAACGCCTGCCCTTGCTCATGGTGCTGGAGGGTCCCTCCATCGCGTGCACGTGGGTGTCAGGGGCACCCACCTTCTTGGGGGCCCTTGAGGCCTGCGTTTCTCCCAGGTGGTGCTGAGTGGATGAGACTTGATGAACTGGGGCAATCCCCACCTGGGACTGGGGGAACGGGTAGCAGCGTTGATGGAGGAGGAGAGGAAGAAATCCCGGCTGCTGTTTGCTAATTCTGAGTGTGGATATCGAGGACCTGTCACTGACAGAGCAAGGGGGGATGTTGTGTTTGCTTTGATCACGCTGCTCTCATCCCTCCTTGAAAGGGGGAAACCGCGGGCTGTGCCGGAGCCGCCGGGACCTGCGGTGCTCTCGGGTGCTCCGTGCCGCCCTTCCCTCCATGCAGGGTTTTTGTGATGCTCCTTTCATAACGAAGGAGGTGTCTGCGGTCCCCAGGTGCTGGCAGGGACATGGGCGCAAAGCTGGTGTCCACTAATGTATTTTGATTCAGTTTGATGTCGTGTTGTCAAGCTGAAGATCCATCCCCTGCGTTTCCTTGCTGATTGCCTGAGACCCATCCCGCAGCCATGAGGAATGGGGCAAATCTGTGCTCAGGACCCAGGGCTCCCATGCGGTCCCCAGGCCACCGGGCTCAGCTGGGGAAAGGAAAGGGCCAAGGTGGCCAGTCTGAAGGGCCGGAGCATGAGAGGGGTCCCTCCCTTGCAGGAGGGCAGGCCCGGGGCAGGCAGCGCTCGCTGTCGGGTCGCGGAGATCCTGGACCCTTTTCCCCTTTCTCCATCCACGCAGCTCCCTTAAGGGGAGGTCAATCCAGCACGGCAGGATTATTCATTGCGAGGTGCCCGTTTGGAGCTGAATGGACAGGAATTGTGTTTCGAAACCATAAATGAAGGAGCTTTTAAGCTTTCTCCAAAACAGCAGCGGCGTCACCACGTGCCGCGGGGCCGTCAGGGCGACTCTGTTTCACTGACAACGAGATTGTTCCGTCTAGACGGGGAAGCGCTGCCTAACGGGGGGCGATGATGATCCGCGGGGTGATGCGGAGCCCCCACACTTTGTAGGCAATAAGCTTAGAATAAAGACCCGCTCGAAGGGGAGCGCGCGTGGGGCGGGATGGCAGCGCGCTGCGGTGACGGCGCTCGACGTGGCCCTTGATGGGCGGCACGCCGTCACCCCGCGCAGCAGCGGGGCTGGCAGGGTGACCCGCAGCATTGTCACCTTGTCCCCTTCCTCCTCCCCCTACCGCGGTGGCGTTTGGTGCGGCCCGGTTTAATCCCATCGAGGGCTGGGGTGTTTTTTCCCTCTCCGAGGAAGCCTCGTCATGGCTCGCAGGACCTGTGGCCACTCGGAGGAGGAGGAGGAGGGATGCAGTCTGCTGAAGGAGCGGGCTGAAGTCAGGGGGGAAGAAAGGGCATCTCTGACATGGGCCCAGGGTCTGGCCAGGATGAGCACCGATGTCTCAGCTCCACTGAAACCCTTTGGACTTGTCTATTAGTCCTGCTGGACCCCAGTTCAACGGCAAAAAATGAGTGAACTAATTCTTTGTTCTCCAGACAGACCAGCATTGCTCTTGGCTACGGGGAGAGAGAAAAGACACTTTCCTCTTGACCACTATTTTGGCCTGGAAAAACATCCTGCATGGGGATGTTTTGGCCTACATCCCTCATGGATGTCTGGCTGGCTCCTAGGAGTCCCTGCTAATCCCTGGCGTGGAGATCCTATGAAGTTGGTTGGCTTTTTTCCAAGTCCAGGCTATTTGCTTCGCTTCTGCTGGTTGATTTTGAGGAAAGTTGCCATGGGAGAGGCTCGCCGCTGGCGGCAAGACCTTCTCTGACCGTGAGGTCTTGAGGTCTAGTCCGAACCTGGGTGGAATTTGGAGCCTCCTCTTTGTCTGCGGGCAACCGCTGGACTCATTTAGGTGCCTTCATGGAGCGCTTTGGCCAGTAGACAGCGAGCAGGAGGCAGCATCCCAAACGGATCTACTCCTGGGGAGCAGAACGTGGGGGATCCCTGTGAGATCCGAACAGGGAAGTAGGGGATGCAGCCCCTCTTGGCTGCAGTTTCCAGGTGGGAGAGGGTTGTGGAACCCGGCAGGGACCCGGGAGCCCTGGGGGACCCTGAGCTCCCTGCACTGCTCTCTGCATCCCCCGGGGCTGCTGCCCTTGTGGAAGAGCCCTGAGGGATGGGGACAGAGCTCTGCGATGGCTCCCTTTTGGAGTCCTCAGGACTTGGGTAGCGACTTTTATAAAATAAGAGACTTCCTTTTGGGTCAGGTGCTCCGGAAACGAATGGTTTGGAGACGAGAAGCCTTTTCACTCAAGTGGTGCAGAATTTGCCTTGTCTAAGGGGAAGTCTTGCCTTGTGCTGGGGGTACTTGTCCCTCTGGAAGCATCATGATCGCCTTCAAAGAGGAGCTTCCTGCATACAAAAGAGAAGGAAGAAGCTTGAGAAAAACCTATCAGGTCTCCTAGCAATCTGCTGTGATTTGTTAGCATGGCTCCTTTGCTTCCTTAAAGAAAAGAGAGCTGTTGGGAGCAGAAGTTGGTCTTCCTCTTTCAAAGAAAGTCATGAACTTTCTTTGCTCTCTGGCCTCCTGGTGAAAATGGAGCCTCTCATTTCTTTTTCTGGGCCAACCTTTCACACCCAACCTTCTCCATGAGCTGCGTTGGGTCGGGGCTAGTTTGTGAGGGGAGAGCAAAGCGGGCTGAAAACCTGCAAGGCCTCCCCAGGGCAGGGAGGAGGAGGAGGAGGAGGACAAGGTGCTGCTCTCGGGCAGGGTTCCAGTGTCCAGATAGAGAGACCAGCCCTGGCTGGTCGCTGAGTGTCTGGGACTCGTTGGGGTTGCTGGGGAGGGGTGTATGGTGCTGGGCTTGGTGGCCCCACACGTAGCTCTCCTGCCTAGCTCAGAGTGCTGTAACCCCCAGCACTGGTTTCCCCATCAAAGGTGCCTGTTTGCTCCTCGTGCTGTGACTTTAATGCCGGCAAATGCGTGTGTCGCTCCCTGATGGTTTGCTTTGAGGTCCTGAAGTTCTCTGTTGCGCTCCAGATGTCTGAGCAGGGAAAAAGGTTCAGTCAAGTCAGGGTTGCTAATGAGGGGTCCCTGGTGGGTTTTGGATCGGGATCTGGGTTGTGGGGCTCCAAAACCCCAGAGCTGTTTGTGGGTGTCCAGCTGTGCTGTGGGGCGATGCTGCTCTGCCCATCCTGGGGAGGACGTGGCTTTGAGAGGCGGCGACAGGCGGGTGGCTCCGGGTGCTAACCGAACGCTGCCGATTTACGTGGAGGGGAGCGTAGCGAGGGTGTCTCAGCTCCTCGAGTGAGAAATCAAATTAAACTTAGCGTCAAATAGGAGCTGCTCTGTGCTAGGAGTCATGGCAAATTCATTAAAGGTTCTTACACAGCAGCCCCCAGGAGTCAGCGGAGAGGGAAACATTCCCGTGCAGGGAGCCGCTTCCCTGCGTGGCCGGATGTGTTTGTGATGGGGCAGGGGACGAAGGGGCTCCTGCTCAAACCCTCCCTGTGGGGAGGAGGACATGGGCTGCTCTGCGGTGCTATGGAAGGACTGGGGGCAAAGAGCCCGGCTGGGTGCAGGTGTTGGAGGTGCTGGGGTTCCTTTGGGCTGCCCGTTGCTTTCCCGGTGACAGGCTGGGAGAGGGAGTCCCTTGGGATGCCCAAGGCTCTCGAGTGGTTCAGTGCAGACCTAAGGAGATCAAAACACCGACACCGTGCGGATATACGGCCCAGAGCCCCTTCTCGCAGGCCGGGAGCTGGGGCACAAGCCCGGCTGCGACTCTGAGCTCTGCTGCAGCCAGTGGTGTCTGGGCTCTGGGCTTGCTCTGCCCGTGTTGCCTCGTCCACCGTGTGCAGGTCCCCACGGCTCCTCTAGTCCTCTATAGCCAATGGGCCACAGCACCGTCATCGCTGGTGTCGCGGAGGTGCCGCGATGTCCACGGTTGTGGAGGGCTGGGAAGGGGCCATGGACAAGGACCAGCCCCTTCCCTTGCCTTGGGTTGATGCTGCCCCAAGGAGCCGGCCGTTCTTCCCATCGCAGGCCGGCGCTGGGGGCTTCGGCACAAGCCTGGCTGGCACCTGCGGCGCTTGACGTGCTCCGGCAGGACCCGCGGGGGCCCTTACCCCAAGAGGGCAGTGCCGGGCTGCAGTCCCTGCCGCTATCCCTGCGGCACGTCCCGCTGCTCCCGGAGAGCCCTTCCTCCGCTCTCCCGTCTGTCCGGGAGCGGGAGCAGAGGCTCCCGGGCGCAGCGGCTCAGTGAGCGCCCTGTGACGCGCCCCGTTCGCCCGGGGTGCAGCGGGTCGCACGGCCCCGCGGCACGTGACGGGCACGGGTGCTCTCTGCCTCCTCCGGAGCTTCCCAGGCCGCCTCCTCGCCTCGATCCCTGCAGCGGTGCTGGCGCCAGGCGAGCGCCAGGCCACTCCAAGACMGTCTCCAACGCCGCCGTGGGTTGGTGTCCGTTTCCTCTGCCCCAGCTGCCCGCCCTGACCAGCAGCTCCTCCTCCTTCTTCCTCCTCATGGGAGCGATCCGAGGATGGGGAGCTTGGATCAGCAGCGCAGTAGCCCCTGGCAGGGAGGGAAATCCCACCTGGATGCTCCTCTCCCAGCCYGGCCCAGGATGGCACCGTGTGGCTGGTTAGAAGAGCTCCARAAGYCCCCTGAGAACCTTGATGGGAGCAGCAGCGGGAGCCGGAGCTGCGGGATCTCCAGAGCYGCTCGGTGCAAGGCCCGAGCCGCGGGCGGGATCAGCTGYGCCGTGTCCGGGGCTTGGGCMGAGCAAGGGCAGCCCCGGCCCTGGCAGATCCTGGGACAGATGCATCCCCAGGAGCCGCGGCCTTGGAGGTGGCTGGAAAGCAGCGCTGGAGCAGGACGGGAGCCCCGTGCTGCGCTCCGGGGCCGGAGCGGGGCAGCGCGTCCCAGCCCTTGCCCAGCACATCCTGACGGGAGAGGCCCKGCTGCTCTCTGCCCGCATCCGTTCTCGTTAGCCCCCCCGGGTGCGTTTCCCATGGTTTGTTTCCCAGAGTGAGATGTGTTACAAATTTAATCACCTTGTAGAAAGGGATGAAAAACCAGCTGCCTCCTGGGGCTGGCGGAGGACTAAAGGGGAACCCGGAGAAGAGCCCCCGCGCTCTGCCCGTGCTGCGAGGCGGCCTGCAGAGCCCGGGGCCGCGGCTGCCCTTGGCAGGGAGGAGGTGGAAGGGAAGAGCCGGTGCCAAAGCTGCCGAGCACCGGGATGTCCGAGCGGGGCTGGTGCCCGGGCCCCCCGGCACCCTTAAGGGGCAGGAGGYGGCCTGGGTGCTGCGGGAGCATCTCCGAGCCGGCTCTGTGACTGCAGGTCCCATGGGCGCTGGGCCCTTTGCAGAAGAGCATCCCGGAGCAGGAGCCGGCTCCTCCTTGGGCTGCTCCTCGGTTGAAGGGTGGCCCATGAGCTGCGCTGCTTCCCGGCCCCCGAGATGAATCGGGGTCTGAGGGACAGGGAAGGACGGATGCCTCTCTCCCCGTCGTGCTTTATTCATAGCAAGCGAAGGGTGAAAAATCAGCGTYGTGGCCAAGCAGACAGCAGCCACTCGACCTCCCTTCCCGGCGGTGAATCCAGCGCAGGTTTCGCAGGGGAACAAGAGCCTGAGGCCCCCCGGGGCGTGTGGGGGACCCGCCGTGTCCCTCCTCCCCGCTCTGCAGCACCTCAAGGTGCCACCGGGCTGGGCGGGTGCCGCGTGCCGCCTGCGATGGGTGCCCACCTCTGTGCCCGCCTCCCCCYGTGATTTATGGGGCTGTAAAACCTGCCGTGATGAACACCAGTAAACGTGGCAGGGGGTTGGTGCGTGTCGGCAGCGCGTTTTGTGGGGCGGGCGCTCAACCGTCAGRCTCGGTCGAAGCAGAAGCCCAAATCCCCGTCTTGGGCATGAGTTCAAGCGACTCGGTTTGAAGGCGCTCCGGTTTCTCTCGCCCGGGCACCCGCTTTCCACGGCGCTCGGCCGCGTCTCCCGGGAAGCTGCTCCCGTTGAGCAGAGGCAGCTCTCGAGGGACCGGCCCCTGTCGCTGCTCCTCGCACGGCTTCGGGACTCCTTCCCCTTCTCCTTCCTCCTCCTCCTCCTCCCCTTTCCCTCTGTCTTTCCGCCGCATCCCGCATTTGGGAAGGACCATCTGCTGATTTGATTAATGGCCCTTTTCTGAAAAGCAACAAAGACAAATGTCCTTCCGGACAGCGCGAAGAAGGACCGAGAAGCCGGCCGGGTAATTCTCAGCCATTAGTTTGGTGCCCAAACTCCGTCCTGGTATCAATTTCGCTATTATTTCAAAAACTAATTAATCTTCACCCCGGCAGCTCCACGGGACGTGTGTTTAGATAATTAACAGCCCCCGGATTATGGAAAGTCTCGCTGTGGATTCCGCTACAGCGTTTGGCTTTAAGAAGAGCCCGCAGCCCTGCTTCCCACCGCCTTTCATCAATCCATCTTTTCTGACAATTAGGYGCAATAATTAGCCGTGATGGATTTTGCTTGCTTCCTTGCAGTGCAATTACATTTTTTTTTTTTGGTTCTTAAATATTCTTTGTGCAACTTTTTGGTAGCTTTGCAGCTAATTACAGCCAAGCAGAGCAGTCRCTGCTGTCCCAGGAGCACCTGGAAAAAGGGATCCCGGGAATAAGGGATGTGCAAGGAGACCTTAAAGGGTAAATGGCACCATGGCCATACGTTGYCTTCTCATCAAAGTGCTCACAGTAATCCACGTTTGTGCTGCAGGCTCCACTTTGCCCCGTGCAGCAACATCTCCTGCAGTGGCATGTGGATTTACCCCACGTGCAGCCAGTGGAAACCTAAGGGAAGGCAGATAAATCCCCTCGGGCTGCATCCCTTCTCATCAGGGAGCATCTCCRAGTGCCAGCACAGCCTGTACAAGGGAGGGAGAGGGCTCTGGGGCAGGGAAGAGCAATGGGATRTGAATGGCTGCAGGCCCTGGTGTGTGGGATGCGGGTTGAGCTGCCCTACAAGTGGTTTGGGGGCACCAGAGACCCCGTCTGGGCTCCGCTCACCATGAAGATACTCCTGGTTTTCAGCTCCATGAGGGATTTCTGGAGTGCAGGCTTGGCTTAGCAGCTTAATGTTTGCAGGTGTTTGAAGCAGCTGATGTTTTCCTGCCTCCTACCAGGATTTCGGGCTGTGTTCCCTTGGATCCCGAGCTGTTCCTCAGGCTCGGTGCACCCTGCGAAGCCTGATGCCCTCCCCAGGGCAGCCCTGCGGCCGGGCGGCTGCCACCCACACCTGAGCATCYTGGCAGGGCTCTCCCTTGCATGGGACTGTTGGTGGCTCTGTCCTGAATTTCCATCCTGCCTAGGAAACCTTTCCAGAGAGGGTTTTGCTCAAAAAATTTCTCTTTTTCACAAACCAAAGCTTCTCTCCTGCTCCTCTTCATCACTTCTCCCATCAGGAGAAGATTTCTGCCGGGGAGCTGATTTTGGGGCCCTCAGAAGAGCTTCTGCAGCAATGAGGAGCTTTCCCCCTTGAATCCCCAAGAGCTGAATCTTGGTTTTGGCTTCTCCTCCATGATGAAGGAGGTTCCTGGCTGAAACCCCCTCCTCTCCCAGCTCTCCTGGGCACCAGGGGATGCTCAGCAGAGGTTGCCTGTGTTGACACCAGCCACTAATGACATTGAGGTGACCAAATCCTGGCTTCAGTGGGCAGAATCCTGCCCCTTCCCCATCTCTGTTTTTCTTCTCCCTCCCTTCTCCCTTCCTCTTCTCCATCAGTTTTCCCCTCCGGGAACTAACTGGATGTTTCMTCTCCCGCCCCTGCTTCCCAGCTTATCTCCTTCCCATTAAAGAAGGGTTAATAGAGCCCTACGTGTGCAAGATTAGTCCCGAGTTCGTTTGTAGCAGGCCAGGAATTACGGGGCTCCCGAAGCCACTTGGGGACAGCTAATTGCTGCCCCCACGTCCCCTGCTGCCACCGTTGGGGTTAACGTGCAGGTTGCGCCTGGGCTGCTGCTCCCCGCCTTGGAGGTTGTTAATGAAACCCTTATGTGCCCGTGCGGRTAACGGCAGCAATAACGAGCGCTCAGCGAGGGCTGCCGGGCGGTCCCGCTCCTCTGCTGCCCCTCTCATGGTGGCTCCGGGCTGGGGCCACATCCTCGTCCCCAAGGCCCTGCGTGGGTTTGGGCTTTGGAAACCAGCGCAAAGAGGCCAGGGTGACAAATTAAAGCAAATTTTCCTGCTCCGGGCTGCCCCTGGTGTGTGCAGGGGGCAGAACGAGGGGCCTTCAGCTCTGGAGGACCCAATGGGACTGCACGCACCCCGGTCCCATGCAGCAGGGTCCCCGCGCTGCCTTCGCACCCTGTCCCCCTCCGCTCTCCCTCCCTTCCTCTCTTTCCTCATCGTTACGTTTGGAATCGCCGCCTCTCGGCTTAGATCTCCCAGCCCGGACAAGGACGACGGCGCTTCCGGAGCGCCCGGGCTGCCGTCAAGGATCCCCGCGCCGAGAGGGACGTTCACGGCGAGACAGACGTCGGGAGCGAGCCCGGCTCGTGTTAATGGTCTCGTTAGGTACGTCACTGTGAAACAGCAGCGCTCGGCTCGCTCAGGTGCCCTGGCTCTGCTCAGCAGCATTAATTCCAAYGGGAATTTTGGATGTGAATCTCGGTGCGCCCCGGGATAAAATCCATCACGATACATCAGATACCTTAAAAATACCCGAAACTGCCTTTGGCCACGGGAGGCACGGGACTAAAAGCGGTGGTGGCAGCGCAGGTGCCCTGTCCCCATGYGGGATGGGGCCACCGGGGCCGCTGGAGCAGTGGGACCTGGGTGGGCAACACGTGGCCGCGTGCTGGGGAGCCCGCGATAGCTGAAAATAAATGATATTTTTCGGKGAAAGAGCCTCCCGCTCTGCTGCCAACGCCTGATTCCTTGTTTGTCCCCGCTGGTGTCGCCTGGCCTGGGGACACGGGCATGAGTGGGGGGCACCCGCGTGCAGCGCTGGCTCTGAGTGTTTTGGCTCTGCCTCCCTGCAGCCTAAGAGGGATAGGCAAAGAGCAGAGAGCTTCCCAAATTCAGGGGGCCAAGAACCCGCCTTTTCCCTGTGGATTTGGCTGCACACGGCCAGGAGTTCCCCTCTGCTCCACCCACATGCTCCTGGGCCGTTCCCACCTTGCAGGACGTCAGTTTGCACAGAATAAGGGTCTGACCATTCGGCCTGGTGAGGGGCCCTCCCAGCCCTCCCTGTCCCCGCGCTGGTGACACCAGAAAAGCAGCCAGGGACAAAGCGGCCGCGTGCCGGCTCCTCCGGGATCCGGGTGCCGACGGGGACCCTCCTGCGGGATGCAGTCACCTCCAGCTGCCTCTCTATGAGAGGAAAGCTCCTGTGTTTGTTCGTTTAGTGACTCGCCCTCCCCGGCTTTATTTGGGACCCCATCAAGGGGGCCGCTCTCCATGCCCACGGCTGCCCATGGGCACTGCCCTGCTCACCGAGCGCYCGTTGGCACCGTGCGGGACGTCCCAGGTCGCTACCAAGGAATGAGATCCCGGGCCAGGCTGCTGCAGCTGGGAATAACAGGGAAATAACAGGGATTTCAGCCCGTTTGCACCGCGGCTGCCTGGGCTTAGCCGTGGCCRTGCCCAGAATAGACACCGTCCGTGCGGCAGCCGGCGCTGCAAATAGCTCCATCCCCAGAGCCGGTCCCCAAAGACCCCCCGGGGCAGGGGGAGCCACCAGCCCCACGGCTGCTGCGTGCCCCCCCCGGGCACCCGCCGACCCTGGTGCCTAATTGCTAATCAGCGGCTGGCAATCAGCTCGCCCTGCTGAAGGTGACTCCTGCAGCGGGGAGGGGGTGAAAACACAGGCACTAATGAGCAGGGTTCGTTAAGTGAGTGCAGGGCTGGAGGGCGGGTGCTGGAATGCCGTGGGGAACCGTGTCCCTGTGCACAGAGCTGAGGAGCGGGAAGGACAAAAGAGACACCGGGACACGGGAGAGGGCTCTGCATCCCAGGGATGTCTCTGCATCCCAGGGAGGGCTCTGCATCCTGGAGACAGCTCTGTAYCCCAGRGAGAGCTCTGTATMCCAGGGAGAGCTCTGTATCCCRGGGAGGGCTCTGCATTCCCGGAGCTGCCCTCCCTGCCGCTCGGAGCAGTCTGGATGCTCTGCCGCCGGCTCCCAAACAGCAGCAGGTCGAGCCCCGCCGGGCTGTGGCCGGCGCAGAGCGCTCGCTGTCCGGGAGCATTAGGCAGCCGCTTGCCCGGGGGTGGCGGGGACGTGACAGGGACGTTGCAGGGACGGGCACCGGGGCTCCGGGATGAGCGCAGCTCCCTCCAGCCTTGCACTTGGGAGCCGCTCCGGGCGGTTTGTGGTGGCCAGGTTGGGCTGCGGAGGGGATGGAGGGGATCGCTCCCTCGCGAGGTGCCGGCGAGGGGCTCCTGCTGCCGGGGTCGCAGCGGCCCCTGTGCCCACGTGCCACCCGTGCGCCGGGCTCAGAGCCCAGCACCTCCTACCCAATATTTGGCAGCCGACTTGGTGACACCTCGAGCCATTTGGGATCCCCCGTGCTGGAGGCTCCCACGGCCTTGCCTGGCCGGAGTGAAAGCAGACGCTGCTCTGAGCCAGCGCCGGCTCCTTCTGTTGATCCTGTATTCATGTCAAGGAAGCGACCGAGTTTCCGGGTGCTTTTCTCCTTTCTCAACTCCCGCTGCGTGCTGTTCCCGCTCCGTTATCCTGCAGCAGCTCCTCTCCACGGCGCACAGAGAGCCTCGTTTGTCCAAGGTCACCRGCTCTCCCTGTGCTCCGGAGTGTCTCCAACAAGGACTGTTTTCCCCCATGCACAGGATGGAGGCAGGAGGCCAAGGGAGCCCTATGGCTGCCTCTGCACCCCCACCCCGTCCCTGCCTCCCCCAAAGCCCAGTGGGGCCATCAGGCCRCTCTCCACCCTCCCTGGGGGCCACCTCGCTCCGAGCTGGCCCTGACCCCACAGCGGGCGGAGGGACCGTGACAACYGGACGGGCGGAGAGGGGCAGAGCGGAACGGGGGGGATTTCTGCCCAGATCCCCCCTGCTCTCCCATGTCCGCGTCCCCACGGGCAGAGGAGCCGCTCGCTCGGAGCCCTCCCCGCCTCTGGCGGTGCTCGGGACATCTCGGGGACACGCGTGACCCCCCCGGGCGGAGCGTTGCGGGGGGTGTGTGGGGGGGTCGTCCTGGCCGGGGCTTGTCGCGCGGTGGCAGATGTCACTTGTCGCGACGGGAGGGCCTCGGCGCGGGGGGGACAGGGGCGGCGCCGCGCGGGGGGCGGCGCCGGGACCGGCCCCTCCGCCCGCCTCGCCGCACAAAACGGCGCCGGGGCC
>PTEX01000075.1:1063245-1191042 GCA_003342815.1 Eudromia elegans
CGCGGGCGGGGCCGGGGATGTAGCGATCAGCACCGCGGAGAGCGGCGGCGCCGGCGGCGGCTCCGGCGGCGGCTCCGGTGGCTCCGGCGGCGGCCCCGGCGGCTCCGGTGGCGGCCCCGGCGGCCATGGCCAGCGTGCAGCAGGGCGAGAAGCAGCTCTTCGAGAAGTTCTGGCGCGGCACCTTCAAGGCCGTGGCCACGCCGCGGCCCGAGAGCATCATCGTGGCCAGCATCACGGCCCGCAAGCCGCTGCCCGGGTAAGCGCCCCGGCCCGCGGCGTCCCCGCCGCGGCGCTCCCTCCCTCCCGGGGTCCTGGGGGGTCCTGGGGACACGCGGCAGCAGCCCGTGGTGCAGCCCCGCGGAGCCCCTCTCCTGCTGGGCACGCTCTGGGGTGACGTGGGGCAGCAGGGGGGCAGCGCTGGCCTTGGTGGTGCGCGGCTGCCGCCTGCCCCTTTGCAGCAGCCCCCGCTGCCCCCCATCACCCTGCGCCCTCAGGCCTGCCCGTGTCCCCAASCTCTCCGAGCGATGCCCACAGCATCCTGACGGACCTGGGGACCCGCTGGCAACGCCACCGGCTTGGCAGGGCTACCCATCCCCACGGAGGGGCTGCCAGACACGGTGCAGCCCMGTCGCAGCAGCYCCCTCTAGTTCAGGGCAGTTTTGTYGGTCCRTGGATATTGKTTTGAAATGCCCGCTTTGTGCTGGGGCTGCCCTGGGGTCTGCTGCGACGCCCCCGCTGCTCCCACTGCTCTCCCGATGCTGGGAATGAGCACAGGTTTGGCRAGCAGGAGGGGCTGGAGGGAGGGCGGCTGGGTCTGCAGGGCAAGCTTGACCCCGCCGTGTTCCCAAACGCTTCTGTCCCGCTGCCTGGGGCTGATCCCACCCGGAGAGCTGGAACGGCACCGCCTCCCGAGGGCCTCCCAAGGGGCAGGAGTCCAGCTCGTATCCACAGCCGGCACTCGGCTCGACTCCGCTCTGGGTGCGCGACAGGCGCTGCCTCCCTCTCGCTGTCCCCTGCGCTGGTGACACTGCCTGCATGTTGACCTGTGAACAATTGGTACCGACGGGCCAGGCCGAGYGCGGGCAGGAGCGCTTCCACTGCAGGTGCAAAGGGCTCCTGCTGTGCCCGCGGCCAGGCGCGCCGTGGCGGGGAGACCATCCCCGCRGCCTCGGGCCTGCTGTGCTCCATGCTCCGGCTCCCCGCAGGCGCTGCACGAGCGGAGCTCCTGCCTCCCTCCGCCCCCGCTGCCGCTGCTTTTGTCCCCACGCACCATATGCCGGGGGCGGCAGCGGCCACAGAGGAGCCCTGGGCTGGGGGACGCTCYCCGCACCGCGGCCACCTGCGCCCGCAGCCCTCCCCGTGCACGTCCCCGCTCCCCTCCGCTCCGGGGGTTTCCACCGCGCTGCTCATCCCCTCGGCCCTGGTATCACCCCTGAGAGTGTTCCCGGCTCTGGGAGCAGCTTATGGCAGCGCCAGCGCGGCTGCAGGGCCCCCATGGGGATGGGGACAGGGACGGCCACCATCTGCTCCCTGCTTTGCCCCTGCCAGCCCCGCGCGGCCGAGCTCAGCTCGGCGCCTCCACTGCCCGTGAGGCTCCAGTGCCCCCGGCTCCAGGAATGGTCCTGGCCGCCCCCCTTGCTCTGCACTCAGATCCTCCTYGGGTTGGCCCCGGCCTAAGCGGCCGAGCGGGCACCGGTGCTGGTGGCCATGGGGCCCCTCCGGGCTCACRGGGAGCTCAGAGGGCTGGGGCTCTGCAGGAGCCGCGGATCCCCTCGGACAGCAGCGTCCTGCCGCCCCCTGGGAGCTTTTCCAGCCTAAACGGATTATCGACCGCTGGCGGTGGAAAGGGAAAGCGGAGGCGCCGGCCGAGGGGCCTTTTCAGCTCATCCGCCAGCGAGCGGGGCCAGAGCGGAGCCYTGGGCAGCCCTGAGAGCCCCAGGAGCGCTCTGGCTCGGCTGCCCCATCCCGCCCACGCCGGGGCTCCCGCGGCTCCCCCGGCATCTGCCGCCCGGGGCAGCGGAGCCGGCGCGGCAGCCGCCCGCTCGCCATCTGCCGCGTCCCCGCGGGCCGCCCTCCCGCGCGGCATCGCTAATGAGACGGGGGGACGGAGGGGACGGGCTGAGCCGAGCGCCGGGAGCGGCCGCGGGCGCCTTTGTGCCCCCCAGCTCCAGCTGGCCGGCGAGAGGCAGCTCCGCAGCCGCGGGAGGGGAGAAGGGGGGAGAGGGCTCCCGGATGGCTGGAAAATCAGCTGTGACCACAGGGAGCAGGCCTGGAGCTGACAGGAATATTTGGGTTTTGCTCTTGGATGAAACTGTTCAGAGACGACCCCAAGCGTGGTGGGCGCTGGTGCCCGCCGGCCGCCTGGGCTGCAGCCACCGGGGTGGGTTCCCTCTGGTGCAGGTTTGGGGGGAAAAGGGAGGAAAAGCAGCACCGCCAGGGAGGCCCCCCAGCTCTCTGCAGGAAGGGCAAAGCAGCAGCTCCAGGTGCAGGTGCCGAGAGGAGCTCCGGGAGCTCCCGGCCCCTCTGGCTGCAGACRAGGGGTGACGGCGTCGCCGCTGCCCCATTTAACACTTTGCATTCAGCTGAGCTTGCTTCCTAAATTAATCCCCGGGGACGTACAGCAGCGTGCGGATGGGGTGGTCACTGCTGCTCGTTCCCTCCACTCCGTTGCATGTGGGACATTCCAGCACGTGGGGACACTCCGGCCCTGGGCGCAGGTTCCCACGGGGGCTGCTGCCACCCAGGCACCTCCTTCGCTGGCTCCCTGCAGGGTGTTTCCCCTCCTCGGATTCTCCCTGCACGAGGCAGAGCACGTCCAGGTCACGACTGGGCCATACCYGAGCCCTGGGATGGCCCGGGAGGGTGCCAGGAGCCCCACACTGGCCTCGGGCAGCGGACGCGTTGCGGGGTGGATGGGAAGCGATGGGGAGCCGGGCACGGCGCGGCAGCAGCCCCCGCGTCGGCCCCGCACCCTGCGCCGCGGCCCCGCTGCCGGCACGGGCTGCTGGAGCCATCCGAGCCCGCGCTCCCCGCGGCTGCAATTTCCATCTGGCTTTTTATAGACCGGGAAAACGGGAGAGCGGTTCATGAGCTGTAACGCTGCAGAGCTGCCGCCACGATCGCGTCTAATTATTTTCTTTWTAAAAATAATTGACCAGCCGCACAACCTCCGGCGCGAGAGGCGCGCGGCGTTAATTAAACCAGGCGGCGTTTCCAGGGCAGGGAGCGGGCAGAAAGTCCACGTGGAGCCGGGCAGGGGGCTCCAGATGGACCGAGGTGCCGGTTTTGCTRCAGGGCTGGATCCAATAGCGTAAATTTGGCTGCAGAGAGATCCCGGGGTCCGTTCACCCTTGTTAGCAAGACCAATTCCTCCCTTTTCCTGGAGATATCCTGGGAACGAAGGCAGGATGAGGATCTGCTTCTGCAACCCTCCGCTCAGCCCACCCCAGCACGCCAATAAAACTGGGATCACGGTTGCGTGCGGAGGAGCGGAGGCGGGAGCCGGCTCTGGTGCCGGGCGCTCACTCCCCGTGCGTCCGCTCCAGCCGGACACGATGCGGCCTTTCGGAGCTTCCTATGGGACCTTCCTATTCCCATATCCAGGGATTTCCTTTCCTATTCCTGTATTCAGGAGAAAATCCGCATCCTCAGCAGGCATCACGGCAGGGTATTTGCCTAAGGACGTGAGGATAGGAGAGACACCACGCTCCTGCCAGGCACCGTGCGGTTCCGGTGGGCTGGGATCGAGGCTTCCCAGGCCGTTCCCACCTGGAATCRGCACCACGGGGCTGTGTCCGTATCCCGGCCCGCAGGGTCAGCGCCAGCAGCTGGTGCCCAGGCAGGAGCTCCCCGCGGTCCTGGACCGGAGCATCCAGCGCCGGCTGCCACCTCCTGCAGCCGGGAAGCAGCTCCCGGGAAGGGCAGCGAGGCCCGGCTGCTGGGAACGGATTGGAACCCTGGATATTGTGGGAGTGCGTTTGCRCTCGGCGTTTCAAAGCGCCTTGAGCCGGCCACGCGCCCAGGCTGCAGCTGGTGCCTCGGCAGCAGAAACCACCCCGGTGATCGGCTATTCGGATGGTCAATAACGCCGGGCAGGGCCCCCGCGGCACCGGCACGAGCGGCTGCAGCGAGGCGGGACGGGACCCGGCGCGGGGCGCACGCGGGTGTGTGGGGAGCGCTCGCAGTCTTGCCCATCTCCTCACGTGGAAGGGGTATTTTCAGTGCACGTTGCCCCCAGGTCTACGTCAGCACGTCTGCTGGCGCGGCCGCTCGGAAGCATCCGCGTCCGCGCAGCCTTCGTCATCGTCGTCTTTCTCCCCACCTCCCATCCCCGGGACAAAGGAGCCGTTGGACCATTTTAATCAGCCGAGCAGAAGCAGGAGAGCAAGAGGGACAACAAAAGGGCAATCCRACCAGCAAAAGCAGCGGGGTTTAGAAACGCTCCCGGCGTTTCAGCAACGCGTTTTCCCGGGTGGAAACCAGGCGGCTCCCAGGGAGCCCCGACGCCCTGGGGATGGGCGCCCCGGGGACGGGCTCGTGGTGCCCTYGCATGGCCAGGGCACAGGGAAGGCCAGGCAGTGCGGCTGAGCTTCTCCAGTCGAGCCGCTCTCCGATCGGGCRCCGTAATTAAGAGCACTTTGTGGCCGATATTTAATCTTTCTCCCCATTTAAATCGGATTGATTTTCCCCATCGATTTAGCCGACGTGCCTCCATCTGGCCGCGGGCACCCGGGTGCAGCACGGCTGCCACCAGCGGCCCGGCCGAGAGTGTCTCGTGCTCCTGCCCCACGTCCTTGGGCAGGTGGGCATCGCCACATCCATGCCCTGGACGAGGGCATCACCATCATCATCATCATCATCATTTCAACGCCCAGGGGAACATCCGCAGCTAACAGGCTCATCGGAGCTGCTTTAACCGCTTTAGTTTAGTTTTCCAGCAAGGAAGGAGCACATGGGAGAGCCCCAGTCTGCAGGTCCAAGCCCAGGGAATGCAGCCCGGGGTGGTGACAGAGCGAGCGCCGGCGCCTCGGGCAGCGCGGCTGCTTCCCATCATCCGCTCCCAGTGCCCGGAGCAGCCGGCAGGGCAAAGCCTCCTTCCTCACTCCTCTTCCTCCTGCCCGCTTGGGCCATCAGTTGAGGCTGCGGATATAAACATATATATTTTTTTTTTTTTTCAATCAGTGTCCATGGGAGTTAATCCAAGGGGATTACCAGCCAGTTTAGAGCGTTAGAGACTCTCAGCATTCATCGGGGGAGAACATTTGGTTGAATCTAAGCCAGCCTTTGATGGGATGGGAGAATAATTATTTCCATCAATAATTGCTTCCCAGCCCAGAGGAACGAGCGGTTCCCGGCGCGCGCCAGGGCAGCCGTCCCTGCCGTTGAGGCCGATGGGTTTTAACGCAAGGGCGCGGGGCAGGGGGTGGCTCTGCCGGTGCCAGCGCAGCGGTGTCACCGCCAGCCCTCCCACCGGGGTGGGTGTCACCAGTGCCCTAAGGTGCCACCGACCCGACCCCGGGGGAATCCCTCCTGCCTCTGCCTCTGGAGCTGTGGCCTTCCCACCCGTCATTAATTTGGGGACGTTTTTAATGGATCCTAATGACTGTGCCTCGGAAGACTGTTCTTAAAAGGGCTTCTTCGGGAGAGGCCACAAGCTAATTAGTTGCACAAAGAAAGCAATTAACCATGTAGCTTCCCGGATGGGTAAAAATAACAGGGATGTTGAGAAGAGCCTGGCAGATTTATTACAARCAACGTAATGGACTCGGAAGGCGGAGGGACCGCGGGCTCAGCCCGCATCGTCTCCCGTGCGTCCCGGGCTTGAGGCGCTTCCCGAGGGCTCCTGTCCGCTGTGCTTTATGGCTTTGCATGAATCCTCGTGTTCTTTGAAACAAACACCTCTGGGGTCTGCAAATCCATTTACCTCCCTCCTCAGTGTTTGAGCTCTGGTGTGTTTGGGTTGGATTTTTTTTCCCCGTTTTGGCAAACGGGGCAGCCCCGTGTCCTGCTGCCCGAGCCCTGGTGTTTCTCAGAGCCCTCTCACCCAAGGGTGCTCCGCACCGGCTCCGCTCCCCATCCCGGGGCGATACTGGCCAGCAAGGAGCAGCCGCGTATTTCCAATGTAAAAGCTCCTCTCTACCAGCCCACACGGYTGTTGAGGCCAGACAAGACTCTGGCCAGGCCCGCATGTCCCTYGGGGACACTTTGTGCAGAAGCCAGTTGGAACAAGTGGCCATTCGCTTTCCGGCACCGCTCATGAGAGACCTTGCCCTTGGCCTCCTTTATTTTCGCGGGGATTTTTTTCCTGCTGGAGCATGCCCTCCCTCCTCTGCCTCCCCGCGCAGACGTGTCATTACAAYGTGCGCCGTGTTCTCAACTCGGCCACGTCGCCAACGCGGCTCGAATAAACGCAGGGCTACAAAACCGGGCTGCGTGTCCCCGTCTCRCTGCAGTCGGGCAGGCAAACGCCGCGGATCTATCCGGGGGCAACACGGTGCTTGTGCTTCAGGCTCTTCCCTGGGCAAAACCTGCGTGGAAAGGCCGCATAGTCCGCGCYGCGAGCGGTGGCACTTGTGCTGTGGCGGGGTTGGGTCACCCAGGCCCACTGGGCTCTGTCCTTCGTGTCCCCCGCCGCGGGCACTGACTCAACAAGGCTGGCACGCGGCTGGGAGGCGGGAGCTGCTCGGACCACAGGGCTCTGCTSTCGTTTCCCGCGTCCCGCGCTGAGTTCAGACAGCAAAGGGCATCCCCACTCCCGCCCTGGGCTTGTTGCTGCCTCTGCACGGCGTCTCCTCACAGCCGGAGCGGTGAAGGGGCCTTCAGGTGTCCCCACTCCCTCATCTCCTTGCCCTCAGGTGCTGCATCAGTGCACCCAGCCYCTTTTCCCAGGGCTCTCCATGGAGCTGGAGGCTTTAAAGGCTTGGGAGCAACATCCAGCTTTCCTGGAAAGGCTCAGCCCTGTCTGCTTCTCTTTTGTGTGGGCTGTGGGTCTTTGGCTATGGAAAGCAAAGCTGTGTGCAGCAGGAGCCTATAGGAATCACACAAAAAGTGTCCCTGGTTGTAAGGACGGTTGTTCACCGCCATTCTTCCCTGTTGTTGCCGCAGTGCCGGGACACTCGGCTGCCTGTCGTACTCCGCAGAGGATGGGTGTCCTGGAAAGGCCAGCGGCCACGCGGCCAAGGAGGCCTCTGCCACCAACGGCTGTGCCCAAGGGAAGGGGGGACCCGACCACGCTCGTCACCGGTCACGCAGGTAAGAGCGAGGGACCCAAGGGGCCCCAAGGGCATGACCAACCCAACGTGGGGACTYGCTGGAGTCTGGGTGTCTGTGACCCGGTCTGCAGTTTCCCATCCCCTCTGTGGACCTGCGAGAGTCAACCCCAGGATGGGGGACAGGGGAGCTGCCCTGTGAAGGAGGCCAGGGCTCAAGATGAGGTTCCTGGTCCCCCTCTGCCCTCGTGGGTCATTAAGCAGTGCCGGGGCTCCAGGTGAGCGCTGAGCTCATGTGTGTCCTTGGGTGTCCCCGTGCGAGGAGCAGCAGCCCTGTGCCACCAGGGCTCGCGTGGTGCCGTTGGTTGGGAATCTCAATGAGACATTCCTGTCTACGGCTGCATCCGACACGGCAGCGCCGGCCTTGCTGGGACACAGCCTCGTTATCACCTCATCGTACATCCCCRGCAGCTCGAGAGGGGAATAAGGGATCAAATGTCTTAAACGAAGCAGCCGGAGACGCCGAGCCCTTCCCGTTAAACCATCTCYGTGATCAAAGCCTGTCCGTCTGGTTAAAGAGGCTAGGAAGAACTAGGAGCAACGGGACAGCAAGCACGCTTCATATCTCCCCATTTCAGGCTAGCCAGAACAATAATCTCAGGGTGTTTTTAATTAGCCTCCGATTACAATCGGGGAGAAGCAATTAAAGCCTGATCAGCTGAGGGACAAAGAGTCCGTATCCAAGACAAGAGCTGGTCTTGGGCAAAGGAGCAGGGCTCAAAGCGAAGCCGCCCGAGCCCTGCACGGGGCTGAKGTGTCTCCTCCGCTCCCGGGGCCCCTCTAGCTCAGGGCCTTGTTTCCCCTCCGGCTTCAGGAACGTTTCCTTCCCCTCACAGGGAGCCACGAAGTACCTGTTGTTGTATTTTCTGCCGTGCGCTCGAGATCAATTCAACTACGGGATTTGCTTTCCGTTGAAACAGAATGTGACTTGGTATTGTGTGTGTTTTTTTTAAAAAAAATCAATTTGCTGGCTCTATTTTTTTTGAGGTTTAACAGCAGTGTAAGAGATGCGTATCTCAGTAAACTACCACAGCAAATATATGTTTTTATAATCGACTGCCGTTTGCCACGCATTAAGTCCTCTAAAACAAGCCAGAGAGATGCATCTGGCGGCAGTAATTACTGTATGCAAATTAAAGACCAATTATTAAAAGCACGCTTACAAAGAGCCGCTAAACTTGACTCTCTTTGGGCGCGCTGAACGTCGGCCAACATGGGCCCATGGAGCAGGGGCCGTCCCCTTGTCTCCTTTATGGAGATGCTTAATGTGCCCATGGGCCACGAGAGCCCCTTGCCCCTTCCACGTGTATCTTTTATTACCGTAATAATTATTATTATCTTTGCACAGCCCCTCCAGCCGCTCGTGTGAGGGGCAACGCACCCCACCACCGGCCCGGGGCAAGAAAAAGAAGAAGAAATGCAGCCGCAAGAAGAGAAGGAGGTGGGTGAAGGGGGCCGGGGCAGCCTGTGTTGGGGGGAAGAGGRAGGGGAAATGGGGAGAAAATGGGGCCTGTATGGAGGGAAAGGCTTGGCAGGGAATCACAGGGGCCGCCATGTTGTGGCGCGGGGGCCGCCATGTTGTGCGTGTCCCTCTGCTGCGGGACGGTGCTGGGGGCTGAGTGCGGGCTGGGAGCCATGAGGGGCTCTCATGTGCTCTGACTCCTGCCTCACGCCTGCTGCCTCCCCCCAGGTCTCCCTCCTACAGCCCCTCACCTGTGAAGAAGAAGAGGAAGAAAAAGAGCTCGAAGAAAAGAAAAAGAAACAGGTATTTTGGTCTTAAAAATCTCAATTTCTTGTTTATTTGCTGCTGTCGGAGCTTCGGGTGCTGCCGTCCTCCGTGGCTGGGCCTCGCCACCGACRTGGGCAGCAGTCACCAACTGCTCCGTGCACGGGGATGCCGACGTTATTGCTGAAATGGGGGGAAAACCCTCCGGATCGGCAACTCGGGCAGTCCCAGAAGCCAAGAGCCAGTCAACGTGGATGTCCCCAGCTGTGCTGGGCAGGCCACGGGCTCGCCCTCTTTCTCTGTTATATCTTTAAWTTAAAGAGCATGCTGATATTTTTAAAATAGGAACTATTTTGCTTTTTTCTCTCTGCTGCCCATCCGAGAGCAGTGGGTACCATCTCCCTGGGAAAGTTCATGTATTAATTCATTGAACCAGGAAAAAAAGCATTCATTGTACTTATCTGCTTTTTTTTTTTTTTTTGCAGGTTAACCTCAAAGAAGAGAAGACACAGGTAAAACTGCAGCACATGTGGTAGACTCTTAAAAATAAGGTTTTAAGGGTCTTTTGGGGAATTTAGAAGGTTGGAATTCCCTGGGTTGAGGTATAAAACTTGTTTCTTCTGTTTTCCTGTGGGATCCCCTTGACTTTCCCCATCCTATGCATGAGCAGCTCCCAGCAGCACCCATCTTTGAAACCTTGAGGCCAGAGTCATCTCGGTGCCTTTCCTGATGTGCACTGGAAGAACCCGGCTGACTCCAGGGTGTGCAGCATCCAGAAATATTCATCTTTTCCATAAGGAAGTGCGAGGCCAGCAGGATGGCTCATCCCATTAGAGATCCCTTTTGTCCAACCCATGAGCCAGACTTGTCCGCAGGGCCTCAGACCCCCTGTGCCAAGCAGAATGTTCATCCTTTTCATTTCTATTGCATGCTTTGGGGTGATTTAAGTGTACCATTAAAGTGTGTTTGTGTGAGACTTTATCAGAACAGAAATCTCCCGATTAATTAGCCCTTTCTTATTTAGTTCTTCAAGCCCCAAAAGTAAGAGAAAGGAAGAAAGAAAACACAAAAAACAGTAAGTAGCAATGCACAATACTCCCTACCCTGCCTGCGCAGGACTACAGGGCTAGCAAACACTCAGTGTGTCAGGTCCTTAGGAATTAAYGCTGGCTGCAAAGTGTCAGGCAGCTCTCTGAATTGTTTTGACGCTAAAACTGGTGCTTCTGGTTTTGCCAGAACGGGAGAAGGCTTGAAGAGGCTGGAGGTATTTCATTTCCCTGTCTTCTGTGTCACCTGCTTTGGCATTTCCTTTGTATCACACATGGGGTGTACAGTGCCTTGTTCATCCRTCCCTGAGCAGATACCCCTTCCCTTTTGTGCTCAGGGCCGCATCGGAGAATGAACTCGGATCTGCCTCCCTGCTTTACCTGGGACTCCCATGGAGCACAGTGTCCTACAGCCTCTGCTGTCCAAAGGGCAAACTTCCCCAGGAGCCTAAACTGATTTGTTGCTGAACAGCCCACAGCGGTTGCAGTAGGATATACCATATATCTGAATGGGGCAGAAGGCAAATGGGGTGGGGAGCTGGGAAGAGAAGGGAGCGTTTGGAGCTGATGGAAGATATAAAATTATGGGGTTGAAGCTCACATCTGCCCTGAAACCACAACCCTTGCCCCGTGGGGTAGATCATCCAAAGGATGCTCTGTGAAGTGTGGCGACAGTTCTGTTGGGGCCAGGAAGAAGGCCTCTCAAGGTAGGCACTTGAGATCACCACAGATCACACCTTCCCCAGCTCCAGRGAAGGGTTTTGGAGGCAACTTCTCTCAGTCCTTCTCAGGACTCGCTTCCTTTTCAGCTTTCTCCAGGGTATTGTAACCTTTGGTTTCTCACCTGCTTTCTAAGCAATGAAACAGCCCTGGGGCTGAACCCTAGACACCAAAATCCTGGCTGGTTCTGTTGCTACTTGGAAAACCTGTTGGAGAGAGAAACCTACTTGTATGATGGGACTCTGGCTAGATTGGCAGTATGAACTTCTCTCTCTTAGTCAGAAAGTAGTTAGAGGGATGATAACCCCTAATGCTGCCGTAGCATCCCAGCTGGTTTTAGGACTGAAGTGTTTGGGAATCCTTTAGATGCAGAGGATGCTGAGTTTCCTGTGCCAGATCACTGGGGCTTTCTAGGTTATCAGTAAAAGGACGCGTCTCCCAAACACACCATAGTGTAGGCAGTAGCCTAAAAGCCTATAATTAAAGCAAAGGTTGGATGCCTTGCTCAAAYGCACTGACCTAGGGGGATGAGAGCTGCTAGAATTGCTCTTTGGGGATAAACCAGACAGGGTGTTTTAGCCCTTATCGCTCATCTCTCAGATCAGAACTGAGCTGTTCCCAGTTGCTGCAAACATCCTCATTACTGCTGGGTGTGTGTCAGATCCCATGAGCCAGCTTAGAGCAGGGGTTTCTCTATAATCACTGTGCTTTGGCTTATCTTTGTTGAGCAACTGGTTCCTTAAATCATGCAGGACCAGTTCTTCTTCCTGCACCAGTGCAGAAGTCTTCACTGGGGGCACTGATGCAGGGGGTAAAGAGTAAAGATGGGAGTTTTCACACAAATCCACCAGGTTTTCAGTGCTGCCAATTCCAACTCTTCAAAAATAAGGAGGGTGCAATGTGGAGGATTTATATTTTACTACAGTAGTAGAGTATAAAAAGTATCAGAGAAAACAACCAAGTCACGATSAAGCAATTGCCTTGATGGTTGCCCTTTCTCCTTAAAGGAGATAKTGATCTCAAGCAATTGGCTTGCTTAATTGTCAAAAGCTGTCTAGAAAGGTGTATTAGTGTTGTCAGGGACTTGTATGATGTGGCTATGAAATCAGRCTCTTCTCACCAGCTAACCCTTCACTGCATTCGCCTGCTGGTACCACAGTGCTAGGCAAGTACAGAAAAAGGTCTAAAAGATCTGCTGTGACAGGCACCAGGCACGGCAAGAGGGAAGGGGCACTGAAGAGCCAACTTGCCCACACGTTGTCCTGCTGCCTGTGTGCAGGACTTCAGCTATTGGCCCTGGCAGCAACAGCTCCTCRGTGATAGAGCTGGATAATCCAGCAGAATGGAGCAAAGGGAAGTGCACCAGGGTGCTGAAGCAGGGTCTATGTGCACATTTGGCTTGTAGCTGTCCTGTGGCCTTGGGAGCACTGGAAAAAAAGGCTGGGGAAGCTGCTGTGTGTGTTCACACTCATGCAGCAAGCTGGGAAGGAGCCGCCTGTAGCCCTGGCTGCACCCTGGCATGCAGAGAGGGTGGGCGAGGCTGGTTGTTTCCAAGAGCTCTGTGGGTGCCTGAGCCTGTCCTTTTGCACCTGCTCTTCAGCAAGGAACCAGAGAAGGGCACRGGCTTGCTGCAGAGAAGGGCATGGTGTGAAATACGGGCAGCTGAGTTTGAGGGGCTGCCCAGCAGGACAGATGGCCCTCAGCAAAGCTCAGCTGTGCAGAGCTCCCAGCTGTTCCCTGGCTGTTTTGGGGTATCCTGCAGGATGGAGAGCGAGCAGGTATGAGGCACATAAATAACCTCCTTGTGGCCTTAAAAGCAGAAAGGATTGCTCTTCTCCTGCATGCATGCCTGTAGATCTCCCTTCCAGGCAGGCTCTACCACTGCCCTAATGGCTTGTAATTAAGTGACTAGCATYGATCTCAGTAAAATGGTTATCTAAAGTGGCCTTTTACATTTAGATATGGAGGGATGGAGAATGTCTCATGTACTCTCGATGTCCTGTGCAGTGTTTCATGCACCAATCTCTTTTGTTTAACATACAGATCTCATTTCTGGCTTGGATGTTGTTGACTCAGGCTTCCAACTGTGGAATCTTGCATCCCTCCAGTCTGCCAGCCTAACAGTGATTTTTCTCTCTRCTTCTTAAAGCTCTCGTGGGCGGCCCCGGAAATCTCATCGGCACCRTCGCTCTCGCTCCGAGAGCTCTGATTCCCACTCTGCCAACTGCCGCAGCAGGTAACGTCACCGCTCACTGCACCCCTGTCCTGCAGCAGGACTCCCTGGCTGGCCTTGGAGTGGGGACTGCAAAAACCCCTGTCACCCACAGACACTCTGTGAGCAGTGTGTCTTTCTGTTAGTAGCTCTGGCATGTGCTGGAGGGTTGAGCAATGCTTGGCCTTGGCTGTAGAAAAGAGGGGTTAGGTCCAAGGAGCAGCAGCTGTAGCTTCTCGATCCAGCAGTCACAAGTTTTAATCCCCAAGGCTGATGATCAGTCTGTGACATCTTCTTTCAGCCTGGTCTCTCTTGCCTAGCATATGTGCKCTGTACTGCTAAGAACCTGGGAGAGTCTTTAAATCTACCCCTAGCAGTGGAAATATTCTGCTCTGTGGTGTTTGTTAGATCCATCCTGAGAGCAGAAGATGGTGAAAGACTCATTGCAGTAGGAAGTTCCATAGCTTATGGACATCATGAGTTCATGTTTYGTGTTTTTCAAAGTAGTTGGCTCTAAAACTAGCCCGTTCTCCCACTCCACCTCTCCCCACTATTAGGAACTTGCTCATGAAAAGCTGAACAGTGAAGGGAGGATCAGTAAGGAGGGTCATCTCTGGTGGGTTGTTCCTACAAGGGTAGAGTGGAGGCTTTTGCCTGATTTTGTATTTTTTTGGAGGAACACTGTCAGAGGTGTGTCCAAGGCTGTGGGAAACTGTTCTTTGCCCTGAGTCGCAATAAAGTCATGAACTGGAACTGAAATTTGAGGTTAATGTCCAGAACTCACTACAAGTTTCCCAGGTACAAAATATATTTTGAAAGAAGTAGAGAACCACAACATCCCTTTCCTGTCCCTTGTGCCTGTCCCRTGGAGGGCTCTCTCCGGCGTGCACTGATCCAGCACAAGGCCCTGAGGGGTCTCTACAGCACCGCTAACGGGCCCCGCTGCGCTCCCGGGAATAACGGCTGTCTCTGTCTCTCCTCCTGGAGGCACAGGGCCAGGTCTCGGGAGGAAGGGCGTAAAACGCGGCCGAGACGCTCCCGGCACCGTTCAAAGAGCGCCGTGAAGCGAAGCTCCTCTCCAGAGGTTCAGGCCAGCCAAAAAGCCAGCCAAAATCTCCCCCTCCACAGCTCCCTGCCTCCTAAGGAAGTAGTAAGTATTACCCGCCCTGCTCCCTTGCTCAGACTAGCTAGAGAAACCTGGGTGAGAAATTGCATATAAAATTTTTATAATTCAATTACAGCGATGTTAGACAGAGTTGGTACAAATCTGTGTTAATTATTAATGATGCTGCTCTCCAATGAGTTTAAAGTCATTGCTTCGTTCAGTACTTTTACACCAAGGGCGGGGCTGGAAAGATGGGGGGAAATTTGCAAAGACACTAGTCTATGAATAATGAATTGAGGACATTTAGCAGAAAAAGTGGCCTCCAGCAATGATATTTTACAGAGAAGTGTTTGTTATGCAGCCTCTGCCTTTGCTTAGCTGGATGTGATCTTAATTTACTGGTCTTCGTGTCCAAGAGTTTAGCCCTTCGGGGAAGAAAGGGAATCAAACATATATATATATATATATATATATATAAAAAAATTTACATTTAATGAGTTGTTGATTATTGGCAGGGGATATTTTCTGACTGTCAGGTTGCTTCTAAGATCAGTGTTTTGCTGGTCTGACAAGCCCAAGGGCCAAATTCTGAGCTCCTGAGCAGCTCGCATTGATGCTAATGGGAACTTCATGTGCAGCTGAGGGTAAAATCAGGCTCGGTGCCTTAGGATGTTTTTCCGTATATGTGGAGAGGGATGATAAAATACATGCCTTGAAATTGAGGGAGCAAGAGATGGAGACAAATATCAGATATAGATTGATAAGAAGTCTTGCTTTTGCTTGCCACATTTTCCCCTTGCTCCCTGTGGCTGCAAACAGAACTGGGGTGCTCTCTGAYCTCAGGATCAGGCTCCAAGGGGTGTTTTGGAGAGACAGGTTGCTGCAGAAGACTCCAAGTAGTGCAGAATCCACTACACACACGTGTGGGTGTGTGACATTAAGGAACAGAGCTGTGCAAGGCCCAGAGTGGTAGATAACAGGAATGTGATTTGTTTTTCCCCTCCTCTCTGGATCAGGCAGTGGTTGGAAGCAGCTCAGCTGTACTCAGGGATGGGTTATATCAAGTGGGAGACAGTGTCGGCATGAGCAGGCACCTTCTGCACTCACCTGCCATGCTTTGGTCAGTGTGCATGAAGAGCATAGGTGGATATAGCTGGGAACAAGCTGTCTCAAATATATATGTAGAGATGCTCTCATTTTATGCATCTGCTGAGCGTGTAGCGCCCGTGAAAGCCTTGGTTGTACAGCAGGTTTATAAGCTAGAGTATGGACGGCGAAGTCAGTGCACGGAGTGTGTGTGTGCACACACCAAACAAGAATAACAAGCTCTGAAGCTTTTACTGTCATGAGCCTGGGGTGCTGCTGTCTGCCAACTYGGGAAGGGAGGAATGAGTGGATGGCTCCTCCCAAACACAACCAGCCAAAGACTGCATTGTTTCACCAAGGGATTTTTGGTTTGGTTTTCTTTTGGTTTGGGTTTGCTTTTTTGTTTGTTTTGTTGGTTTGGTTTTGTTGTTTGTTTTTCTTTTACACAAGCCACATATTTTACGTAAATGTTTGAGTCTAAGCCTGGTTTTTAATTGGCACTAGGTTTCCTCTCTCTGAAGCCAGGGTCCAAGTCCTGTGAAGCCGACTGCCAGCTGTTCTGGTCCCAGAGCAAGAGTAAAACTCCGATTTAAAACTGTAAAGTCCTTTAAAATGAGCTAAACKCGAGCATGCTGCACTCCCCTTTGCACTTGCCTCACTCGGAGTAAATGAGCACCCAAGCTGCAAGGCAAGGAAAAACCAGAGCATTTATAGTTGCTGCTGCAGGTAATGGATGCAAAGTAAAGACATCAGGACCCTGCTGTAGGCTTTGGATCTAGGGTTAAGAACACAAATATTCCAGTGATAAAAATGCATCTGATCACTTACCAGGCCGGCTGTTAGTGTCCTCTCTGTCCCCAAAGAGGTGCCCTTTCCTGGGGCATCATTCAAGAACACTGTTAGCACTTGCTTAAATTGCAGCTCCTGGTTTAAAGCTATCCCTCATGTTTTTTTCTCTGAATGAGATCTCTAAATATCATGTATTCAAAACTGACAGGGGTAAATGGGATGGAGACTTTTAGTCTCTTTTGTTAGAGTACACACTGCTCTTTTGAGGCTATCCTGTTTTGTGTGTTAAATAGTTGTTATATAAGTAAGTATTTTTGTCAGAATCGGCTTTGAAAGCAGCCTGGATTATGATGAAATGAAAAAGACTTTGCCAAAAAATCTAGAATTGATTCAGAAATGGCGTTCTAAATCAACACTTATATCAACATTTATGTTTCTTACGAAAGTTCTGTTTTGCTTTTCTCCTGAAAAGCTGAAGCATTTGGTTGTGAATTTTATARCGCCCCTTTTTCTGGTGGGACCCTAACTAGGCCTAGCTTTAGCTTAGGAGGAAAAGAACAACCAGAATGCCCTACCAGGCACCTCCCTAACTCCTGCTTTTCCCTTTGCCTTTATTTACAAGCTGATACACTTGCTCCTTTACACACGTGCCAGAACACTCCCGTCTCTGCTGGTTTTCCTTTCTGCAGTGGATTTCCTAGCATCTCCACCTCTCTTCCCTTTAATCACCAGCAGCTGCAGCAGTCACCTGTTGAGAATAGGATTACAGGTCTGTGCCTCAGCACGCAGGGAATCTGTGGGTAATATGCAGCATCTATTTTTGCACACAAATAACACCCCCTAACCTGCCGCAGACGCTTTATTCCGCACTGATACAGATAGATTACGTGTGGCTGTGCTTTTAGTTTAACAGCGCAATAGAAATACCTGCAGGGTACGAATCTAATTGCCTTTGTTGCACCTGATGAAGATAACTGCACGCTGCCTGCGCTTTCCTTGCCAGCTCCTTTACTTCCACTGAAACTCGTTTGCAGTGTCACAAATTAACGTAGGCCTCAGCCAGATTCTCCAAGAGGCTTGATGGGGGTAAGGCTGTTGCAAATGGTTTATCTTTGCGTTAATGCATTTGCAGGAAGATAGATGGGGGAAATGCAGTGCCGGGGCTGAGGCAGTGTGTGTGCTCCCAGAACCTTGCAGCAGGCCTGGGTGGTGGCTTGGTGCYGCTGTGTGTTTTCTGGCCTGGCTTTTTGGTTTATGGGAGGAGAGCTGTTCCTTTAGCTCTTCTATACCATATTTCTGCCAATGAACATGGTCCTTAAAAAGGGGAAGGCTGCATCTCAGCAGGCTAAAGGGGGTTTGGCCAAGCAGAGACTTACTGCTTTGCATTGTTGAGAATTTACTGCTGGGAATGGGATTTTGTGATCCAGATCACATGGGAGTGTTGCCAGCCCCAGATAACCCAGTATCTGGCCTTGTRGGGGCTGTTGTACTATTGCTTTCGGGTGCCTGGACCTGGTCTAACTCTTTTGGTGGAGAGAGCCTCATCTGGAGCTCTCCATGCAGCTAAAAGGAAGATTTCTGCTCAGTTTTCCTTGAGTTGGGAATACGTAATTGTGCCTAATGGGACTATAGAGTATTCCTGTAGCACCAGTATTTGCACTCCTGTTAATAGCAGGTTGGCATTTCAGCTGGGGCCAAACTGCTAGCAGATTTAACCCATGTTCCTAGGTAAAGAGCTGCCCCCGCTGCTCCAGGGGCTGCATGTCCCTTGRGGAGCAGCCCCCATGGAGCAGCCCCTCTCGGCAGGTGCTGCCTCCCCTTCCCTGGCAGCTGTTTGCTGGGTCATCAGCAGAGCAGGGCCCGCTGGGGTCACTGACATGAGCTTTTTTTTTATCCCTTTTCTTATTATAATGCACAGCAGACGAGCCGAGAGGGAGGCATTATGCCCCTCTGAAAAAGAAATGAACTCTGCTTTGCAATGYGTTTCAAAGCAAAGAGAAAAGCACCCAGGAAAGTAATCCCTCAGCTGTAACGCAGTCTGTGCATTGCTGCTCATTGCTCGATCCCTGTTCCCATATGGCTGAGAATTTATAGTCATATCTGTCCTCAGGGCTGCTTGAAGCATGGTAAATGCACTTGTTCAGTTTAATTGGGAGACTGGTAGTGATTATATTTTTGTAACCTATTAGACTGTGGTGCCTCTTGATCTAGGAGCTCACTCAAAGTTATGCTCTGAAGTATGAATCAGGGCCTTATTTCTACTCCATCTTGATTAAATAATGATTTGAAACAAAAAAAAAGGAACAATAAATATATATCTTGGTATGGTGAGGGCAGCAGTAGGTCCCCCTGCAGAAAGCTGGAGGAAACMAAGTTCACTGAGTTTATTTAATTGCGTATTGGAAAGGGGGATAAAATCCGAGTGTTCACACAGAGCAAATGAGGTTTATGAAAGATCAAACTTTAAAACACCTTAGGGGGGAAAAAAAGCCATTAGAATTCAGTTGAGCAGGGGGTGTTTTCAGATGTGGTTCGTGGTTCCCATTTTGTGGGACTGATTTGCCTTTTGAAAGCTGTAAAATGGAACCAAAGCCCTGTCAAGGTGAGCAGAGAGGGGCTCTGAGCAGAGCCCTGGGTAAAGCACCACCAGCTTTCACATCCTTTGCGGGCTCAAGTAGTTCCTATCCTGGCCCTTGCTCCAGGAGTGCCCCTCTGGAGCCTGGTGCCYGTAGACGTGCCCTCGCAGGGGCTCTGCACCCTGTATCTTGCACTTATCGCCCCGCCGCCTCTTCCCAGTGTGCTGCCGATGCAGCTCGTTGGCTGAGAAGGAGCTTGCTGCTTCTCGAATCGTTTCATAGGGGTGAAGCCCTGGGAGCAGGCGATGCTTTGAAAGGTAAATTCCAATAAAGGCAAAGCAAGAGTGTAATAGCCCAGGTCCCAGGGGCAGGCTGCAGAGCTGTTTCTTAGAAATACCAGGAACTGTTGAATTTATTACCTGTGGAGAAGGAAAAAAGGCCTTTTGTGTTTAGACTGGAGAAAAGGGACACGAGGCATTTGCAGTGCAGGGTTGGTGTCTCCCTGGGAGCAGCCACGTGCCCCTCCAGGGCTCTCCTGCCTGCACAGCCAGGGAGCGCCTGCAGTGATGTTTGTATGCCYGCAAGGAATAGCTACTCAAGAGCTGGTGGGGTCTGTGGTGTCCTATGGATCCAAAGCAAACTGTGCACCTTCCTCATGAATGAGCTGATGCCCTACTGGGAAACACAAACTGTCCTGTATCTGCTTGGATGTGGCTGGGGAGRGAAGAGTGGCCCATACTGAGGAGCTTACTTTTCCCCCAGCTTGGCTTATGGCCCCTGGGTTTCAGTAAGGCCTGGTGGCAGCAGGAGGAGAGTTGGTGCCTGACTGTTGTGTTTGGCATCCCCATTTCCACTGGAATAAAGTGCTAGAGGTGTGAGGGCTCCCTGGACCTCCACGCGTAGGGCTCTGAGCATGGCCTAGAGGTCAGGGAGGATGGAGAGGGAAGCCCTCGGCTCTCACACGGATTTGCAGGATTGGCCCATTTCCCTCAATGCCATACTCCTGTCTCTGGGGGTGTCAGGAAGGTACTTGGAGATCCTCCAAGCAGCAGCAGYGTCTGCGGAGCATGAGGCTGCTGTGGATGCTCCTCCTTGCATGTGGCCGAGGGCCCCCTCTCCGTGCGGGCACCTCCTCCTGCAGCAGCTCCCATGTGGCTGCAGCCATTGCTGGTGTCAGTGCACGGCTCTGCGCCTGACCTCCCCGACCCAGTTAATGCCTCTGGAACTGGGTCAAGAGCAGCCCCGAGGGACACATGGGCCATATTGGAGGCTGGCGGGAGGATGCAAAGGCACCATCTGGTGACATGGAGGAGCTCCGTGTAAATAGGACCTGGGCTGTCCCTGCACTCACTTGGGGGCTGAGGGAAGGAGCCAGGTCCCTGCAGCAGCCGGTGCCGTGGCCTCCTGCAGCTCTCTGCTCCCTGCCCCTCGTTCAGTGCCTGATGAGGCGTTTTGGGAGCACGGCCTGCAGGGAGATGGGAGCGCAGGGGAGGATGTGYGCAGGTGCTGGAGGGAAGCGGACCAGGATAGCTCTGGAGCTCCCTGCAGTGCAGACACCATGTGTATGTGTCCACAGACCTGTCCAGGCAGGTGCCAGAGGTAGAAACCAAGAGGATAAAGTGCTGGAGTGCTGCACATCCGCTGCAGCGATGCTCAGGGTCCTGGGGGGCAGTCCTGCCTGGTGTGGCCGGCCTTGCTGTGCTATCCCTGCAGGTTTTGCTGGCAGCAGCAGCCCTGTGCTCCCCGTCCCCACCACTTCCTAGCTCATCGCAGCAGGAGGATTTTCCCTCCCRTTCTTTTTCACTCGCCCCCCCTTCACTACCTCCTGTTGTCGCATCCCTGCGGCTGCTGTGAAGCCAAAGGGGGTTCAGCACAAGGTGCYGCCGTTCGGCACGGCTGATGCACCTCAAGGAACTGCACGGCCGCACGTAAACCAGAAGGACAAGAGGGGATRATGAGGGAGACGAGCAAGGAGACGACCCAAGAGCAGTCGTGACGTGTGCGTACCTAGAGGAGGCGAGCGAACAGTTGGCAGTGTGCATTGACGAGAGGGTTTATGGTTTTTTTTTTTCTTGTGATTTGAGACTCTAATGATGGACTTATGTTGCCCGCTCTTCCTTTTTTCTTCCACCTTACCTACTAAAGGAGGAGTTCTTGATGGGTAAGTGGATCCTATCCGCAAGACACCAGGGAATTTATTAGAGGTCACTTGAGCGCTTTAGCTATATCTTCTTCAAGGGGAAAGAAAGCACACAGACAAATATCTGTATAATTTTTATTTCCAGAGGGATTTTTCTTTATCCCTTCCCTCTCCTTTTTTTTCTTTTATTCTCCCCTTTTTTTTTCAGTTTCAAAGTGCTAAGCTTGTTTATTTGCAATTTTTCTTTTCTTTGCACAGAAGCCCTTGATTTTATTTTACTTTATTCATTTTAGTGGCATTCATTCAGCCTCCTTATTAAGAAAACTTAAAAGAAGTCAGACATATTTGGGATTTTGTTTCATTCTTGTTTTCTAAGCAGTACATATTTTTTTGTATGTATATTCCTGTTTCTTTCCCCCCACCCTCCCTCTCTTAGGTTAAATAAGGGCTTTTTCCCTCCATTTTACCTTTTTAAAATTCAGTTAGTTATTTTGATTCTTTGGTTGCCCATTTGCTTTGTTGAGCTCTTTTATTTTAACACAAATTGCATGCTGATATTCTTTGCATGATCTCTAAATCTTCCTGTTATTATAGCAGGGGGAAAAAGAAGTTTCTGCTTACTGTGGATTTCTTTCAGGGATATGTGCTTTGTTTTCTTCTCTTTCTTCTTTTTCTTTCTTTCTTTCTTACTTTCTTTCTTTCCTTTTGTTTCAGTGCATCATGATGGTAAATTTCTGGGTCTATTTTTTTAAAAAAATCAGACAAACTAAACCCAAAACCAACCTCCCCAAAAACCATTCAAACGATGCCACRTGGCTTTTTTGCTTTCAGATCTCTCGGTCAGGGTCTTCTGCTGACCTCTTTACCAAAACAGAGAGCCCGCTTGGCAACCTAGCCAGCCAGAATGGAGAGTATCATGAATATGACTCAGGAAACGATACTTCCTCCCCTCCCTCCGCTCAAACGAGCTCCTCCAGGTCAAAGGACAGCCAGGAGAAAAGAAGTCTAGTCCAGGATGGCTTTGGCCATGCCTTCTCGTCCGGGAAGCCCAAACTGGCCAACAGCGATAACAGCTCTGATTCAGGAAATTCCTTCACCAGTTGCTTTTCCCAGAGCAAGGGAACAGCTTTGGAAAATCTATCTCCAGATGCCCAGGGACAAGATCGAAGGTCAGTGATTACCTGTAGCTGCTGCTGGCAGCCGCGTGCCTGGTACGTTGTTGCTGGGATGGCTCTGTGTTTCCTGCCCGGTTGCCAGTTGCAGTGGTGAGCTGGTAGGAAGGTTTTTTCCTCTTGTCCATTGAGCCAAATCTGGTCTGTCCCTTCCTGGCTCATTCAGGCCAGGTCTTGGGGGATCAGATAGCATTTTGTGGGTGGAGGCAGCACAAGGAGACACAAGTGCCTCACTGCAGGCACTGGCCTTTTGCCAGGTACAGACTGGGGATGCAGATATTGAAGCAAAGCAGCCCCCACTCAAGGCGATGCCTAAGGTGATAGGAGCTCTTCCAGCACAGGCCCTCAAGTCTTCAGTCCTGAAAGTTGGAGTCAAGACATGGGCTGGTGCTGGAAGTGCTGAATCGGAGAGGGGTTGAGGCCAATGAACTGACACTGGGAAAAATCAGCTCTGAATTTTCAGCTGGTGGGTTTGATTTTGTGACTGTGGGTACYTTTCACGTTGTGATTGCAGTGGGACAACTCTGCCTTCACATGGCTAAGTCTAGGAGTCTAGGATAGCGTGTGGGCATTGGTTGTGGTAAGGAGGCTCATGGCTGGGTTAATCCCAGCTCAGAGCCAGGGCATGTCCCTAGGAGCCAGGGAATCTGGGCAGCCTCGTGCGCACACAATGGAGCCGCTCGCACTCGGCTCCCGCCCACGCTGCTTCACAGCCAACCAGGGTCTCCTGCCTTTGCCCAGCCACACTCTGCCTTTCCTTGCTCCAGGGTTTCTCCCCACCTTGCTCCTTGGCCAAGGGCCTGTACAGCTCGCTGGCCTGGCCCACCCTCTGCCAACCAGACACATGTGCCGTGTCGGTCATGGAGCAGAAGATCTGCCATCCCGCGGGACCTCAGGAGAAGGCACCAACATCACCTTAAATCTCTCCCACAGCCTTTCCCTGGCACCAGCCTGGAGGGTGGCTCTTGTACCGCGACCTATGCAATGGGTCTCCTGCAACAGGAACTTAGGAAGCTGGGAGGTTTTCTACCTGCAGGTGGGGAATGGGAGGACAGGAGTTCTGTTAGCTGAAGTGTGGTGCTCCCCACGGCCCGCGACTGGTCCCGGCTCAGCCGCAGCCTCAGTGGCTCTCCAAACGTATGTTTGCAGAGGGTGCCTGTCTCTGTATCTTGGCTGCTCGGAGAAGAAGCGAYCCTTCCTCCCGTCCCCAGTGCACGGCTCCCCGGCGAGGCCAAGCTCCTACAGCGAGTCCTGCGCCAGCACGGGCCGCTCCTCCCCTGGCTCCAGCCGCTCCAGCCGCTCCCGCTCCTTGCACCGCAGAGCCTCCCCCAGGCACTCCCGAAGCAGGTCCTGCTCTTCAGGGAAGAGGTAAGGTCAATTCAACCGGCTGTGCCTATGATGCCTCCCTCACGAGCCTCGGTTTGGAGAAACCACTTGCAGCCTCACCTGCACAATCTTTAACTCTCTCCTGGCTCTTGCCTTTCTCCAGGTCTTATTCACGGTCGCTCAGCTATTCGTCAAAGTCCTGCAAAAAAAGTCCTGGGAGTAGGAGCTCGAGGCCTCGTCGGAGCCCTAGTTATTCCCGCTACAGCCCTGGCAGGTACAGCCGTCTCCTCATACTGTGTCTGGTGCCTCGTGCTCTCCAGTTGCCTCCGTTGCTTGGTTAGACTCATGTACTTGCCAGCTCATCCTGGCAGGCTCAGACTGCTCCCTCACCTTCCCTGTGGGCATTTTTTTTCTGGTAACATCTCTGCTGTTCCCTGCAAGCYGCCTCATGCTCTACACGCTGGTGGCAACAGCAGTAATTCCCTAGCTCCTGTGGGGCATGTTGTGAAAGTTTCACTCTTGTAAATCATTTTCCCCTGTGCATGCCCAGGCTCTCATTCCTGCAGGCTGGGACAGTCCCTGCACTGGTGCAGGAGGGTGGATCCCCTGTGTGCCAGGATAGGGTCCTGGAGCTGGAGGAGGTTGCTTGGCAGATGCTATTGAGCAGGGGAAGCTTGAGGGGGAAACCTCAACCATTCTGTGATCCTGTGAAATGAGCCACACTCCGTGGAGGGCCTGTGCTGACRTGTGTGGGAATTCAGCACAACCCGCTAGCAGCCGGTGCTCCTTGCAGAGAGCTCTGCCAGGCAGCCCGCCCCGCAGCGTGGAGCAGCCTGGCTGCCCTGCCCGGACCCTCCRCGACGCTGCCGCTCGCTCTSTCTCGCAGCACAGCCAGCAAGAGCRGTTATYRTGCAGCTGGGGAAATGCAGAGCRTGGGCATGGAGACAGGCACGTGGGAGCCACCTTAGCAGCACAGGGCCACAAGGAGATGTGCTGTAAACCTGCAGGCAGCCCACGGCTAGCGGGTGCCCGTCTGTCAGGCRAGATGAGTGTGTCTCTGCTCAGCTCAGTGGGTGTGTGCAGAGCTGATGCCACCAGAGTGTTTTGCTTGGAGGAGATCCCTTTTGGAGCTGACTGTGCTCCGCTCACCTGTTCCTGCATGGGTGAGTGCCCCCGTGTTCAAATCCCACGCCTGCAATTGCACAAAGCACAGCAGCGACGGTTTCCAAACTGGTTCTTCCTTAGAGACCGCGCGAGAGAGCACAAGTACGGCTCCAGCGAGAAGGAGTCGCACAGGGAGCGGGACCGGCGGCAGCGGCRGAGATCCTATTCGCCCCTGAGGAAACGCAGGAGAGATTCTCCCAGCCACCTTGAAGCTCGGCGCATCACAAGGTAAGGGAACGCATTCCTGTCCCTCAAAGGTGAGCTCAGATATAGCTGCCTTGGGAGAAAACGGGATCTCCTTTGGCCCCAGCCCTCAGCAGGGGAGGCTGCTCTCCCATCTCAGGGAGGGGACCTGTTTTCCTCAACTGGATCAGCCTGTGTTTCCACCTCTCCGAGGGTCTGTCATTTTGCGGACGGAGGCTGAGGGAGGCAGAGATTCCCATTTACAGCAAGTGAAGAAGCAAGGCTGACAAAGCCAGAGCTGGGGCTGACACATCAGATAGGGGGTACATCCTCCCCCAGACTTTCTAGGGAGGAAGTTCATTACAATAGATCTCCCACAACGGGGAAGGAGCCAAATATGGAGTGACAGAAAGCCTAAAGGCTAGAAAGGCAGGCTAGCCTAGCCTTTATTCCTCCCTGTCCCTGTGATTTCTGTAGCCCTTGAGCTGAGGCTGTTCCAAGCAGAGACTATGAGAGAGCTTGGCCTCATCTATGGTGCTTGCGGCAGCTCCCAGGGCCTTGGGGTGGCTGGTTTGAGTACTGAGGTTTATCAATACTGAACAACTGCACAAAAGCAGAAATGCTTTCTGGAGAACTTGGCAGCGAATCTGTCTTTGTATTACTGGTAACCCAGGTCTCTTTTTGTCCCCACAGTGCCCGCAAACGCCCCATCCCCTACTACCGGCCCAGCCCGTCCTCCTCCAGTAGCGCCAGCAGCTATTCCTCTTGGTACAGCAGCACTAGCCGCTCCCGGAGCCGGAGCTACTCCAGCTACCGGACAAGCCGGAGCCGAAGCTGGAGCAGCAGCAGCGACCACGGCAGGAGCCGCAGCCGGAGTTCAGGCCCCAGGAGCAGCCGCAGCAGGAGCAAGAGCTATGACTCAAGAGGCAGCAGCAAGAGCCTCCGTCGGTAGGAAGTGCTGGTGACAACGTGTGTGCTGCTGATGTCTCCAAATTCCTGGCATTCTCTGCTTCCTTCCCACCTACTTGGCCATTGATAACGATCATCCCTGATACTGATGTGATGGCAGGACTGGGTCCCTCTTCTGCAATGCCGAGTAAGAGCCCTCGTGCATGTGGCACGGAGCATTCCCAGAAGCAGACAGGACCCTGTGTGGCCCTGCAGAGTGTGGGGGGACGTCCCAGCTCCCCAGGCCAGCACCAAAACGAGGGTCAAGGCTTTACAGAAGGTCTCTAATGGCAGGCCTCCTCCGTGCACCTCATCGCTGTCCCTCCCATGCCACTCTCCAAGCACTAGCAGTTGGTCCAAAAGAAAAATAATAGCCACTTGCTTTTCTCCCACCAAGCCAAGAGCCATCAAAATAATTTCCATTGGAGGGAGAGTCACAGTTAGGGAGGAATTGGGTGGAAGGCTTTGGTGATGAGTGTGGTTGATCTGCTAAGACAAATACTAAGGCGGATTGGGGCCTCCAGAGTTTGTGCTCACTCTGCAGCAGGCCTCTGCTATGAGGGATTATTTATTTGTTGCCAGTCAGCCAGTCCCTGCTATAAATAGAAGGCTAGAAATCCCTCCTGACGCAATTCCTGGGGAAAAGCAAGCTAGCCTCCCCCCTGCCTCCTGCCCTTTCCTCCCAGCTGTGGATTACTCTGTCAGAGGGTCCTGTTTTGTCCCCTCTCAGCCTGGCACACACGCAGGGCTGGGGGTGTTCCGAGGGGTTGGATGCAGCACAGGATGCGGGAGCTGTGGGACCCAGGCTGAGTTTGCAGTCTTGGGAGACTCCCTTGCAATTTGGGGGTCATTTGTAGTGTTTTTTTTTTTAAAGCGGATCCTTGCCAGGGACTTCTGTGTGACTGGTGGGATTGTGGCGGGCAGGATACTGGGATAATTCCAGCCCGATACCCTGGCTGAGGGCTGTAGCAGCCACACAGCCACCCTACGCACGGTGCCAGCTCTCCCCATCCTGCCCCACGGGCACAGCCAGCGCTTCTGCTCTTTGCAAGGGGCATCCCCAGGGCCTAGGCCACCCTGTCCCAGGGCAGGTCCATCCTCCGTGGCCTTGAGGCTGCTGCAGCGAGTGCTGGGCAGGAGCCTCTCCGTCGAGCCAGAGCGTGCAGGGTTAAGAGCATGTTAAGAGCCAGGGAATCTCAGCTTCCCCTCCTTGCAGCAGGCAGCAGTTTTAAGCAGCGCTGGGGGTTCAGGAAGTCGTTTCTGCTTGAGCCTGTCAGGCTCCCCTTAAAGGCAGGACCAGCGGGCACAGCCGCCCTGGTGTTCCCTCCTCCTTCCCCCGTTGCGAGGCAGGGCCCTATTTTCCATGTGTGGCCTGAAGGATTTGGCTGCCAGCTCCAGCTGCGGGCTTGCGGAGCAGCCCCGGCTCCTGCCCGCCCTCCGGCTGCTCTTCCCTTGCCGCAGCAGCCCCTGCAGCCCTGGTCCCTTCCCCGCTGGCAGGAGGGCACCAAGGGCCGGCTCTGCTCCGAGTGGGTTTTCGGGGAGCTGCTGGCTCACAGGCAGCCCCAGGGCTCTGCAGTAGCTCTGCCACCCTGGGCCCCGCATTCTTGTCCCTGTGCCAGAGCTGCCAGCCCAGCTGCCTGGGCAATTACTGTGTTTTGCAGGGTAACAAAGGCTTCTCCCCACACAGGCTGAGCTGGTGCTGGGGAGTTTCTTTCTCTTACAACACCTGGGTGCTCAGAGAAGCTAATTTGGGCCTAAGCCTTCCCTCCCTCCCTTTTTTCCACCCCCTCCCCTTGCATCCAGCATGCTTATTAACGAGCTGGAGTTAATGAGTCAGGGAGGTGTGTCCTGTAAGTGTCACAAAAGAGGGCTAAGTGGAGGCAGCATCTGCTGGAGGGAAGGAAGCGGGGGGGTATGGAGAGACCTGAACTTGCCAGCCTGAGGTCTTCATACCCAGGACTACCTGCAGCCCCCAGGCTGCTGGCACAGGCCAACAGGCCCAGCCGTGTGCAGAGGAGGTTGGGTGCAGCATGGATCACAATTACCCGATTATCCAGCGTACCAGGACATGATGTCTGTTGTATAACCCATGCTGTGGTGCTTGCTGTGTGCCCGGCTGGCACAAGAGGCAGGTTTATGCTGGGGGTCCCTCTGCATGGAGCCTGCTCCTGCCAATCCTTCTGGCTGTGCCTTCAGCCCCAAGAGCCACCCCCTCTTCCTCAGCCTGATTTCCTCCTGCCCTGCTCTGTGCAGGTAATTGGAGGTTGGAGACAGGGATGTGCTTCCGTGGGGATGTGTGCACACGTGTCACTGTTCAGGGCTGCTCTTGGCATTGATGGCTTCATGAGTCCAAGCCCTTTCCAAGAGGTAGGAGAGGCCATTCTTGGCAGGGCCGAGGAAACCAGTTAAGGCTGTGGTTGACGGCTCAAAAATGAGCCCTTGTTGCACTGTGAAGCACTGGTCTGGACAGCAGTGGGGTGCCCCACTGCCAGTGGTCTTCTGCAGCAAGCTCCCTTCTCTGTAAAGGGCTGAAAACCTTGTGCTTCTTCCCCAAAGAGTCTTTCCCAGCTTGATTTCCAAATGTCCTGTCCTTGTGCTCCCTGGGAAGACCTGCTCACTCTGCCCAGAGACCAACCCCCAAGCCCCCAATCTAGCAGCTCTAGAGGAGTAGCCTTGTGCCTGTTAGTACCCCCTGCCACACAACGAAGCAGAGAGCCAGGTGGAGAAAAGGGAAGCTTTGTGCACTCAGTGTAGATATGAAGACATGCAGCAGAACCAAGTCCCCTGATGGTGAGGACAGGTGAACCAAGCACTGTGTCACAGGTAGCAGCGTCCACTGACCATGGGGAAGGAGCTGAACTGCAATCACAGCGCTGAGCTCTGTATCAGGCCGCCATCTGCACTCCAAGCACTGCCCCCATCGATAACCCATGGCAGCTAAACTCTCCTGGGGTTTCCCGCTCGGACTTGCGTTGGAGTAAACCTCTTAAGTTATTTATTTATTATTATTATTATTATTATTATTATTATTCTATTTTTAATTTTATGTCAGAATGGTCACCATTAGCAGTATTTATTTATTCTGTTTTGGAGGGAACAATAAGTTATTTTTGGCTGTGTTTGTTTGTTTGAATGTATCCATGTCACTGTTCCTGCCTGCGGCGCTGGCCCATGAGCCCTGTGCCCCCCTCCAGGGCAGGTGCCTGGAGAAGGCACCGCAGCTCCTGGTGCAGCTTGTGGCCGGGCACTGCGGGGACCAGGACCGCTCCATTGTGCTCCCCAGAGCAAGACAGAAAGCACGTCGTGGTGTAAGGCAGGCAAAGAGAGGGCGTTGTGGTGGTCTTGTTTGTTTTCCTGTTCAAAAGCTTGAGTTTCTTGTTAAATTTGTCCTGGGAGCTGAGACTCGTGGAGGAAGGGACAAGTGCCCTGTGGCTCCCCGGCCCCTGTGGCGGAGCGGAGGGGATTTGCAGCGGCGCGAGGGGAAGTCTCGCCCGGCCCGCGCGCGTGCTGGGGCCGCGCGGCTGCCAGTTGGCTGGTGCTGCTGTTTCCCTTGGCTCCCGAGCCAGGGCACAACCCGAAACCCGGCTCCCCGGGAAGGCGCTGCCGCTTTCCCTGGGACGAGGGCGTCGCTAGGACTCCCCAGTGTTTGTTATGGAGCGACGACCCACCCCTGAAAACGACAGGCATGGTAAAGACAGAGAGCAACCTGTACTGAAAACGCTCGCAAAACCAATCCGGTGACAGGGCCTAACCAAGGATGTGCACGTATATATGCATCTATATGTGTATATGTGCGTGTTTATATGTGCATACACATATATATTTTCCCTCAGTGATGGTGTTTGTTTATTTTTCGTATTATTTATAATTTTCCGTATGATCCGAAGCATTGTCCTCCCTGTTGGATGACAGTTGGATTCCCAGCCCCTTTGCGAGAAGCCCGTGAACTTTTCCATCTCCGTGCCTTTTGTAAGCACTTTTTTTTGTCTGTTTTGTTTCTTTTTTAACGTCTTTTCGCTCAGTTGTTGCTCCTGAGGAGTTCTCGGTCTGCGCCTGGCGTCTCGGATCGCCCTCCTGCAGCAGAAGGGCAAYGTGGTCATTTCAGTGCGCGCGTCGCTGCTCTCTTGAGGCTGACCAGTTGCTCCTGATGCCCAGGAGCACCTGCAACCTCGCCGCGAGTAAAGCAGCCTCAGGAGAACGTCTCGGATGCCTTTTGGAAGTACTGCCTTGGGGGGCTTTCCTTTCTCCGTTCATAAGGGTGCTCTCCTGCCCACGGTTTTGTTTCCATCCCTCCGCATGCCCTGCTTGCCTTTCCATGGCAGAGCGTGCACCACGCACTGCGTTTTGCTCTCCTGGCTGCCAGGCACCACAGAGACGACYGTTCAAATATCTCCAAGATCCCAGGATTCCTGGGGCTGCCCTCACCCCTTACTGCATCCTACCTTGTCCTGACACTGATGTAAGGCCAGTTTCCCCGCTCCAGCAAACCCAGCACGGTCTCTGCAGCGTCGTGAAAAGCGAGGATGAGGGGGGTTCCAAGCACTRCTGTGTACTGCTTTCGTTCAATAGTTGCAACACTTGGTCATTCTGTGCTTTATGCTGATTGCAACTTTTTTTTCAATGTTTTTTATTGTTTCGGGGCACTTAAGTTGTACCAACCTGTTGTCTGCAATAGCCAATCACTGTTATTTTGCTATGCATTGTACATATATTTAAAAGGCTGAGAGGACTTAGCCTGTTATTTAATATTTATTTCTTCTATTTATTGAGCATTACTTGGAGCTGTTTGGGTCTTGCCACTGGGTTCATGATGACAGGAGCCCTCCATACTGTGATGCTGTCGGGTACCATGGAGAGGGATTATGGAGAGGCAAGTTGCTGAGGCTGCATCCGGCAAGGACATGAGGCCTCTGTGGAGCTCAGCCTGATGGAGGGAGAAACCTCATTTAGAGGGAGGCAAACAGAGCAGGAGAAAATCCTCCATCCTGTTGCACCAGTTACCAAATCACAATTCCTTGGAGGGCCTCTAGATAGYTGGAAGCGACAGGAAGCCTGCAGCGGCAGCGCTGTTGGAGAACGTGGCCTTGCTCTCCATCCTCTGTGCTATAGGGCACAGCTTGGGTTGCAGAAGATACCCCAAGATGYGTGATTTCTCCCCAGTGACCCCTGCATGGCTCTTGGTGGCTGTTGTGGGGAAAGGTGAGGGTTATTGCCCTTCATCAGGGTGAGGAAGAGCTTGGTGCGGGTGAAGTGGCACTGCACACTTCTACTGGGCACTGAAGCAAGGTTCTGGAGTGTCCACCCCGCTGCATCCTGGAGCCACTGTTCCTTGTGCTGGGCCSTGCTGTGCTTCGTTCCCGGAGCTTGGTGTGTTAAGCAGGAGCTCTTCCCAAAAGGGAGCTTGGGCAAGGAGACTGTGGCAGGAGCAGAGGGAAGCTCCTTGGAAGCTGCAGCGAACGGGAGCTTCCCTCGGGCCTCTTCACCCTGGTTTGAAACAAAGCTTGGGGCACCTCAGGAACGTGAGTGGGTTCAGTGGAGCTCTATGAAAACCCAGCAGTCTTGGGGGCAGCTGGAAGGGGCCACACTTGGCCCTGCCAGGCCTCGTGCCCAGGGTTCCCGTCAGGAAAGCGATGGGAAGTGTGCGGAGCTCCTCCCGGGAGGAGGCTTTGCCCTTTAGTGCCCGGTGGGTTTTATTACTTCCCTCCTAGTGACTCCTACGGCTTTTGCTGCAACCTGGAAKTCTGCACGCGACAGGAGGCTCCTGGAAGCACCGGAGCTTTCACTGCTGTGGGCAGAGCTCTGTGTCGACACGTCCTGCTCGGCGTCTTAGCAGAGAGCGGGTGCTTTGTCTAGAAGCCCTTGGTAACCAGTGCGAGGGATGTCACCGGCAGAGGTCCAGGGCACTGAATCTCCCCTAGGAAAGCTGGGTCACTCCTTGTGGGGCTGTTCCTCAAAACAGCATCCTGGAGCTCCTCAGGGTCCCAGCGGCAGGGCTCCATGYGCCAATGCCAGGAAGCGGGAAGGGCCAAGACGGGAGAAAAGCCCCCGGGGAAATGGTGTCTCCGTTCTCCTTGCCCGTCGGTCAATTCCTTACCAAATTCCACGGGTGCATCTGTTCRTTTGACTTCGTTGTGAGACGCCCCTTGTATTCTTTAGTCTTCCCGAGGTGTTTGAGCTGTTTAGCCAAAGGGTCCAAATAAAGGCTCGGCCGCTGTGTAGCTCTYGCTGCAGCCTGCTCTGTCCCGCTCCTTCGGGCCGCTTTGAGTGGGGCGGGGGGCTTGGGGGCATTTTGGCCGCTAGGGACCCCACGGGTCCTGTCCTCGGGGTGAGTCGCGCTGCCCGATGGGGCCCGACGGGGCACGCGGYGGCTGGCGCTGACGCGGCGACGCCGGGAGGCTCTCGGGAGGAGCGGCGTGAGCGCAGCCTCTAAATCGGGCTGGCTCCGAGGGGAAGCGTGACTAATGGGGATAAACAGGGAGGCCGGGAGGATTCCTGGCTGGGGAGGGAGCACGGCCTGGAGCTAAGAAGGGAAACGCTGAGCTGGAGGAGCCGGGAGGCACCGGCCAGCACGGCGCCCGTGGGCCCGGCTGTGCCCCTGTGTCCGGACGCGGCCTGGAAGCAGCAGCGTCACCGGTGCCACCCCCGGCACACGGCGGTCCCCCGGGCTCTGTGTCCCCATGAGGTCCCCGTCGCGCCCCGCRCCGCTGCGGGTGCTACTGACCCACTTCCCCCCGCCATGGGCGCCCGTGCAGGGTGACCACGGGGTGAGCGCGGCCGCCCCGGAGCCGCGCGGGTATTTTTAGCAGCCGGGGGCAGGTGCTGCCCGCCAGGGCCCGTCAGCTGCTGCCGCCCGGATTCTCCCCGGCTGTTTCATCYGCTCCAAAATACCCCTCTGACGGGGCAGGGTTGCAAAACTCCCCCTCCCGCCCCCCGTCACCAAAACACTCATAAATAGCGCCGGCCCCGCGCCCGGGCGCCTGGAGAAGCTTCTCGGCTCYGCGCGGGGGTTTTTATTGCGGCTCGCGCCGGGGCGGGCGGGCAGAGCCGCGCGGGGCAGCGGCGGGGCCGGGGYGCGAGCGGCTTCCCGGGAGCTCTCCCGTGCCTCTGGGTGTTCTCCCGGGCGCACTGCGAAGTTTCGCCTCCCTCTCCGCGGGCCCTGGGCCGGCAGCCAGACAGGAAACGTTTTCCTCCCGCCGCCCGCCCGGAGAAACCCCTCCCGCCTCCCCGTGCTCGTCCACCCCGGCTGCTCCCGCCAGCCCYGCATCGATCCGGCTGTTTTCTGGGTTTTAATTATTCATCTCGTCCTTCCGGAGAGAGGGAGGATCCCGTCGCCGCCTCGGAGCCGTCGCGGCGCGCAGCGGATGCCTCTGCGGCTGCCCGGCCCAGCGCGGGAGCAGCAGGGAGGCGAGCGCTGAGCGCGCCGCGGCCGGCCCCGCTCTCGGCCCTTCGCCGCGGCCCCGCGTCGCCGCCATGGCCGACAGCCAGATGCCCTTCTCGTGCCACTACCCCGGGCGCCGCAGCGTCCGCGACCCCTTCCGGGAGCCCGGCCTGACCTCCCGCCTGCTGGACGACGACTTCGGCATGTCGCCCTTCCCCGGGGACCTCACGGCGGACTGGCCCGACTGGGCTCGCCCGAGGCTCACGACGAGCTGGCCGGGGCCGCTGCGCGCCGGCATGGCCCGCGCCTCGGCCATGGCGCCCGGCTACGGCGCCCGCTTCGGCGCCTACCCCGAGGGCCGCAGCCCGGCGCCCTTCTCCCGCGAGCCCTGGAAGGTCTGCGTCAACGTGCACAGCTTCAAGCCCGAGGAGCTCACGGTCAAGACCAAGGACGGCTACGTGGAGGTGTCGGGTGAGCGGCGGCGGGCGCACGGGTGGCAGGAGGAGGGACGTGGCGGGGAGAGCGAACCCCAGCCCCGCTCGGGAGCCCAGCGCCGGGAGCCGCTTCGGGCGTTGGAGGCGCCGCGTCCCCCGTGCGCGCGGTCAGGAGGGGCCCCGCGCTGCGGTTAATTATAGCGCGCGGCCCGGCGCGCTCCRCAGGGAGATTCCCTTTAAAGGGGTCGGGAAGGGCGCGAGGTGCCGCGGCGTCGGCGGCCGCTGGCACGCACAGCGGCGCGGAGAGCGGGCGGGCGGCAGGGGTTAAACGGGTGGTGATCGATCCATCCATCCATCGATCCTGGATGGATGCCTGGAGAAACGAGGCGGCAGCAGCAGAGCAGGGACAGGGCCCCGCGCGGAGCCCCGCCGTGAAGGGCCCGGGCAGCAAGCGCCCGAGCCCAGGGCCCGGAGCCGCAGGAGGGGCCGGAGGCCGCGTCCTGCGGCCTCCGCGCAGCCCCCGGCCCCACGGCAGCGCCCGGGGCACCTGCGGCCTCCCGGAGTCCATCGCGATTCCCCAGCAATGGGGGCAGCCTTAGAACTATGGGGTTACCGGGACGAGGCGCAGCAGGAGGAGCAGGAGCAGCTCCCGTGCGGCAGCCCARCCGAGTGGGAATGCTATGGCGGCCGGGGGGTTTCTCAAGGCGCAGCTTTTGGCAGCGGCTGATTAAGCCAAACCTGGGGCTTTTCTTGGAGATAAAGGCGACTGGCAGGAAAAGAGCCCCCACCTGCTCGCGGGGCTTGGGAAAACGTTGGTGTTTGGTGGCACTGCTGCGGTTTCTGCAGCGGATCTCGTGGTTTCTGGGGTCTGAGCCACGGGTGAGTCACGGGTTTAACTCGGGCCGGCGGGTCAGGTGTGCGCCCGGTGCGGGTCAGGAGCGAGCGCGCCGGCCCCGCGCACGCCGAGGAGGGTCCCGGGGACGGGGCGCTGCCCGCCTGGGCCCTGCTGCCCGCCCCGGCCCTGCTGCCCGTCTGGGCCCTGCTGCCCATCCCGACCCTGCTGCCCGTCCCGGCCCTGCTGCCCGTCCCGGCCCTGCTGCCCGTCTGGGCCCTGCTGCCCGCCCGGGCCCTGCTGCCCATCCTGGCCCTGCTGCCCGTCTGGGCCCTGCTGCCCGCCCGGGCCCTGCTGCCCATCCTGGCCCTGCTGCCCGYCYSGGCCCTGCTGCCCGCCCCGGCCCTGCTGCCCGCCCCGGCCCTGCTGCCCGTCTGGGCCCTGCTGCCTCGGCCTCCCCAGCGATCCAGGAGCCGCTTCTGACCCAGCCCGCGGCAGCTCGGCCAACGGGACGGGGCCAGGCTCATTCCCCAACGCAGTGGCCAAAGTGGCTCTGCAGGAGCCACGTTCCCCCAAGCGCGACCCTCCGGAGTGTCTGGAGGACCCGCTCCAAGCGGTGCCCTGCGCCCTGGCTCCCCCCTCCTCCTGCACCCGCTTGCCTCTGGCACCTGGTGCCACCTGAAACGGCCCTAATTTCCACCCACCCCTTTTTTTTAATCCCCAAGACGGGGATTTCACGATCGTTCATTATAAAGCCAGAGCCTTTTCCCCCCAGCACAGCGAGAAGGATCCTGCCCTTCCCAGCCTGGCTTGCAGCGTCTGGGGAGCTGGAATGTGTCAGCTGGGAAGCAGCGCCAGGAGGAGCCGGGGAGCGAGCCCGGGCGCAGGGAGGTGTCACCCAGGCGGCAGCCTCAAACATGGGAATGTCCAAGGCAGGGGAGGCTCCTCCACCCAGAGCCGGGGAGCTGCTGCTTCCCACGGCGCCTCCGGGCTGCTGCACTTGAGCACTAACAATCTGGGGGGCTCCACGTTTGTCCTTTCCTGGCAGTTTTCTTTTCCCAGAAGGTTTCCTGGCAGAAATTCCCTGACTCAGTGAGATAAGGAAGCTTTTCCACTTGGAAAAGAAAACAATTTCAACTTATCGGGGAAAAAATAGCCCCGTGCGATGTTAACACCGACTATTCCCATTCCCTCCAGGTAAACACGAGGAGCAGCAGATGGAAGGAGGAATCGTCTCCAAGAACTTCACAAAGAAAATCCAGTACGTATCCCACCTCCCGTGGTGGGAAACGGCCTCAGTGCCGACCCGTGGGGCCCGGGGGAGCCTCGCCGAGGGCGGGAGCGGGGATCGCGCTGTGGCCAGATGCTCAATCCCCCCGCTCCTGCGGCCCAGCGAGGGCAGGGGCTGGGATAGGGGCTGTGGGCAGCCGAGGGCTGAGCCGGGGCTGAGCCTCGCTCCTGTGGGAGGGAATTGCTGCCGGTGAGCGAAATTCAGGGAGTCGGGGACCTGGATTCCTCCCCAGCACCGAACGACACGCTGCTCAACCTGTTGCCTCTGCTCCCCCRTGTGCAAAACAAGCAGCCGGCCTCCCCGGYGCGGCGCACGCTCAAGGCCCCCGGSGAAAGCGGCGTGCCGGAGCGGTAACGAGCAGGCGCCGGCGCTGCGAGTCACRGGGCGGCTCCCGGCCCGGCGGCCGCGGGCTGAGGGCTCCGTCCCGACCTCGTGTGCGGCTCYGCGCTCGGCTCCTGTGGCCAAAACCCCTCGCGGTGCCGGGCCCGGCAGTCACCGGGTGCACGCGGCGGGTGCCAAGGGCTGATAGTATTGCCCTGGTGCCTGTGGCTGCTGCCAGTGAAGACCCGTAATTTGGGGCAGATAYTCCTAGCTCAGCCTGCACGGAGTGGTTTCCCGGTGAGGGCAAACAGGAGAGCTCTTCCTGCCTGTTTATTTGGCCTCCTTGTGTGTCGGGCTGCATTTTGGAGCAGCCAGGACRAGGGGAAGCAGAGCAGGGATGGAAGGTGCTGCTCTCAAAACACCAGCACATCCCGCAGCCTTTAACAGSATGCCATGGGCTGAAATCATCCTCACAGCCAAAACACACACGCATATATTTATATATATAGCTATCTCTTTATCTATATGCATATATATAAATATATACATGAATGAAAGCCAGCTGGATTGCTTTCGCTTTGGCTCACAGAAAAGGCCTGTTTGGTGAGGGCAGGGAGCACACGGGGGTCTCAAAGGGCGCAGTCCCTCACCAGGGGGCCCCAAAGAAGCAGCAAACCCAGTCCAGGACACCGGCGCCGGCGCCTCCCCCAGCCCCGAGCAGCCCCTCTGCACCCGCCCCTTGTCCCGGGGTGGATCCSCATGGAAAGCCGCGCTCGGCTGGGCCTGGGAGCGCAGCCCATGGGCGCCGCGCTGCCTCCCCGGCCTCGCGGCCAGCGGCTCCTCGGCAGGCRCCGCCGAGGCTCCTTTTACGGGCAAGGCTGTCGCCGTGACGCAGGCCCCGGCGCACGGGTGATTTACAGGCGCTGCGGAAGCTCCAGCGGCACAAGGCGTGAGTGACGCCCGGCCAAGCAGATCCGCCGCGGAGGTTAAACGCAGAGCCCCGCGGCGGCCCCAGCCGTGCCCGGAGCGCGCCCGGCCGCAAGTGTGACTCGGGCCCCCTTCCCCAGGGCCTGGGCGCTGCTGCCGATGGAGACGGGGGCAGGGATGGGGAGGGAAGAGCCTTGGCAGGAGCTTCGCGTGGCGCCCGCAGCGGCCACGGTGACTGCCCTGCTGCTTCCGAGCCCCCGGCCCCCGATGTCCCTGCACGTCCGCTCTCTGCCTGTGCCTCCGACGGGCTGGGGTGGCCCTCCCCGCTCCCCGGCTGCGCGGGGCCGCTTGGCAGCCCTCTCCAGGGCAGCGTGTCCATCGGGACGCAGTGGCTCCACAGGACGCGCAGGGATGGGGCTCCGCGGGCTCTAACCCAGCTCGTGTCTGTGCCCCCTCCGCAGGCTCCCCTACGAGGTGGATCCCATCACAGTGTTCGCCTCCCTGTCCCCGGAGGGGCTGCTGATAATCGAGGCGCCCCAGATCCCCCCCTACCAGCAGTACGGAGACGGCGGCTGCGGCAGCGACATCCCCATCGAGAGCCAGGAAGCCACCTGCGCTTGAGGCACCGTCCCCGCTGTCCTCCCCCGCGCCCCYGGTTCCTCCTCTCCCCTCTCCCTCCTTGCAAAGACCCCTCTCCGGTTCCAGCCGCGGTTGCATTAGCGGGACAAAAGCGTCTTCTGAGCACGGGATGCCCCCAGCCCGGCGACGGGCGAGCAAGCGGAGGGACGCGGGACGCAGCCGGGTCCAGGCCCCGCCACGGCCGCCCCGGGGCGCCACTGCCTCCGCCAGTGCCCACCGCTGGTCCCTCTGACATGGCCCGTTCCTGGGGTGAGGAATTTGCTTTCAGGAGGAATTTGCTTTCAGGAGACAACGGCCCAAAAGCGCTGGCAACCCGGGCTCTGCTGCTGGCTCCTGCCCGGCGGGGCTGCCCGCACCGGGCACGCGGCTCCCGTGCTCCGACCTCTCCCTTCAACACATCCGCTTGCCAACAACCACCCAGCAAGGCCACAGTGTCCCCGGCGCTTTACAGAGGTCTTACGTGCTCCAGTAGAGTTTATCTGTATATCAGAGCGAACAAAACGGATGTCCTCATTATTATCCTTGTTTTGCTGTCGGGTAGTAAGATGGGATATTTATAACAATAGCAAAGAAAAGGTACCCGTTWCTTCTCTTAAATTTAAGTGGGATCCTGTGTCTTTTTCTGCTCCTTTCATTTTTCCTGTTGAACTGCGTCTCTGACCAGCCTCTTGCCCGCATGAAGACGAGTGTCCGATGCAGAGATTGCCGAGCCCGGCGAACCCCCCCGGCCTCCTTAGAAATGTCACTGTCCGCGTGGTCTGAACGTGTTTCTTTTCTTTCCAAAGGGAACTTGTGCCTTAGGTGACAGATCGAGGAATAAACCTGAGTTGACGTTCTTAGCCTCCGTGTGGGTCGTTGCTGAGCCCGAGGCGTCGGTGCGGGGTGCGGACGGGCTCCTTGGGAGGAAGAGGAGGCTGAGAGCCTCTCACACGGGCTCCAATAGCGCCCCAAAGGGGCTGGAAATGCCCTCCATCCTTGCTGCAGCCCAGTGTGTTGTAAGGCCCCAAGCACTGGCTGTCGTGGCCCCACTCTGCGTCCCAGTAGCGTACGAGGTCACAGGGGATGGGCCGAGCTCGGGGCTCCCGAGTTCTTCCCCCCTGCACGGGGCTCACAGATGTGTTTTCTGCTTTGGGAGGCTAAACCAGCCCCCGGGTGTGCCAGGCTGGGGTTTGTGCAYCCTGGCACTGCAGCCGAGGAGCAGGGTGCAATGCTGAGACCACGGAGCAAGGTGCAATGCTGGAGCAGGGCGCTGCACCGTGGCCACGGAGCAGCCCAGGAATCCCTCATCAYAAGGCGCAGCGCAGAGCCCCGGGGGACGAAGCTCCTCATTAAGCAGGAGGCGGCCGCGAAGGCGACGCTTGGCGTGTCCCGGGCAGGAGCCTGTTGGTCCCATCCGGACGGACCTGCCGGGTGTCCCTGCTTCCGCCAGCCACCTGGGCGGTGACAAGTTGTTGGACGGCTTCTGTCCCAGCCCTTTTGCAGGGACAACCCGCGCATCCTGGGTTTGCCTCGTCACCCAGACTGCGAGCTCCTGTCCCCAGCGGCTGCTTCCTCCTCCTCCTCCTCCTCCTCCTCCTCCTCCTGCTGGGCTGCCTGGCGCCTCGGCGTCGGGGGCCTGCAGGAGGGGAGGAGGAGGGGGAGGAAGGCTCCCTGCTCGGGGTGCCTGGCTGTTGTTCTGCACCCGTGAGGTCACCCTGGTGATGACGCTGTCACCGGGGCAGCCGCATCGCCCTCCCTCAGGCTCTTCCCGCTCGAGCGGCTCTCCCTGGCGGGTACCCGGGATCGTGGCCAGGACCGGGGCTGCCCGGCTGCCCTCTGCATCCTGGGGAGGAACCTGGGAGCAGGAAGGAGCAGGTTCTGCCCTGACACCGCGCTGGTTTKGGGGCTGCGGTGCCGGGTGGCTGCTCGGAGCGCCCCAGGCAGCTGGCCTGGGGTCCAGCACCACGCTGCAAGTGTCACGAGTGCCCACGGGCARGAAGCAGGTCCTGGTGACAGGAGCTTGAAGCTCCTTCAGGCCATGGTGGAGGCTCCCAGCACCACCCTGCCCCTTTTCCCTGCAGCTCCCGAACCATTATCCCATGCAACGGGGAATCGGCTGCAGMTGCAGCCCCACTGCTGGCCCAGGGCTACATGGGGAGGCTGCTGGGCTGAGGTTGGTTGGTGCCTGTGCTGAAGGCAGCAGGAGCTGTGGCCTCGAGGACCCTGGTAGGGGTAAGGGCTGGGATGGTGACGGGGTGCATGTGGCTGTGCCATGGGGGACCCTGCTCCTTCCCTTCCTGTGCTGGAAGGAGGAGGGGGCCAAACTCTCCTCGGTGGTGRCCAGGGAYARGACAAGTGGTAATGGGTGCAAGTGGAAACCCAGGCAGTTCCATGTCCATGTGAGGAAGAACTTCTTTGCTATGAGGGTGATGGAGCCCTGGCACAGGCTGCCCAGAGAGGCTGTGGAGGCTCCTGCTCTGGAGACCTTCCAAACCCGCCTGGATGCCACCCTGTGCTCTGGGTGTCCCTGCTGGAGCAGGGGGTTGGAGCGGATGGTCCCTAGAGGTCCCTTCCAAGCTCATCCGTTCTGTGGCTCTGTGAAACACGCRCTGAGCGGAGCGCAGGCCCTGGCGACTGTGCCCAGCCCCGGTGCAGGGGCTGCTTTGAGCTGGGCCTTGGTGCCCTAACGGCCCCTCTGCCAATTTCCTTGTGTTTTATGGGCTTTGAGCAGTTGCACAGCGTTTCATGGTGTCATAGCAGATTGCGTTTTACAGCTTAATATCTGCTTTAACACAGAGACACCCGTGTGCGGGATCCCAACAAGGAAGGGCTTTCCCAGGCCTGGGGAGGACCTGGTTTTCTGTGGGGTCCCAGACAGAGCCCTGGGACTGGAGGCTGTGGCAGCACTTTGGGATTGTTCTGATCCCACCCTCTGGAATGGGCCGGAAGGGATTTGAAGGGAGCTCCGGCACCACCAGAGCCGGTGTCCCCCCATCACAGCCCCAGYGTTGAGCAGCCGCCTCCGCCCAGGAGCTCGCCCACTGCTGAGCACCGCAGCGCCTCGTGCCACGGATGACCCCCCGATGGGGCGCCGCGACCCTCGAGGAGGTTGGCTTCCCTCCTCGCTGTGTTTCAGCCTGCTGCCTAGATCGGGGCAGGGCTTTTTGTCGGTCATTACGGCAGGCTGAAAYGCTGCAGCCTGAACGGCCGCGCCGCGCTGAGCCCGTCCCGGAGGAAAGTCAAATTCAGTCTTAATGTTCTGCCTTTATACTGCAACAAAAAGCCTCCTATTCGAGGCGGCCTTGGAAATCTCTCTTCRTTAAGAGACCTCCTTGAAACGCATTATAACCACCGAGGAGGGTGGTTATGCAGCACACAAAGCCTGCCGAAGAGCTCATTAAAACAATAAATTRGGACTAATTGGAATAAATCAAGCTAAATCAGCTCCAGCGTGAAGGTAAAATGAGGTGTGAGTGAGTGGATTTAATAAGGCCAACGCTAAGCCCAGGTTCCTCCCCAAAGAGAGCGGGGAGCCCACTGCAGCACCCGCAGCTGCGCTGGGCACCGGGGCACAAGCTCCGGCCGTGGTAAAGGACGCCAAGTTTCCCCTTGCCCAAGGCACTGATAATGATACTTCACGGATCTAATCTTCCTGGTGCTGATGCTTTTGTGTACAGCCCTGTACAGCATTAATAACCTTCTCCAAACATCCTCGCTTTCACTGCTCCTAATCTTGTTCAAGCCCTCCTTATGCCTAAGCCMAATTAGCTGCCTGCAAAGAGGATCTCCACCCTTAAGGAATCTCCATCCRTGCTGGGAGGCAGATGCTGGGGACCCTGGGCACCTGTGATGGTGCCTGGAGGCAAAGGTGACCCAGCCAAAGGAYGTTGCCCCTGCTTAGAGTTGGATAACGAGCACGTTGTGGACGTGGGCATGTGTTTCCTGAGGAAATACCAAGCCCCGGACTTGCATTTTGTTGCTAGATGGGACCTGCAGGTGCCCCCCGCAGAAGCAGGAGGGTCAGAGCCTGCCCCAAACCGTCTCTGGCACCTGACGTCGCCTTGGGAAAAGCAGCCAAACTYGGCTGCTTATCAGCTCCTTCCTGCCTGCCGCCTCCTTCCTGCCCCCCTTTGCAATCTGATTAATCCATTAGGATTAACCTCTCTTTAACTCCTTGATTAGCTGCATTTTAAAACTCCATTTGTTTTCCTCTTCACATCAAGGCAGAGCCAAAAAAAGAGGCCAATTTGCTGCCGTGCTGATTTGCTGCAATTTCTGAGCGTCAGCGCGGGCCGCGGGCATGCTCCGCATCCCAATGCCGCCGCGCGGGGCTGCGGCCGGCGAGCACCGACTCGAGGGGAAAATACCACAGAAATAACGTTCACCGGGGTCTCGAGGGGTCCCTGGCYATTTTCTAATGGTGACGGTACCAAAGCTGGAGGCTGCAGGCTGCGCCTCGAAGGCTGAAACGGTCCCAYTTGCTTTGCATGGAGCAACGCGCAGGGGTTGTGCATGGGGCTGGTGCCAGGGGTATGCAGGCTGCTCCTGTGTCCTCGGAGGGCTTTATATGCCATCATGGACATCTGCATCCCACTGGAAATGCCCCCAGCTTCCCTAACCCGTGTGTGGATTTTCTCAGCAGGAGGTTCCTTGACRTTAAGGCTGGGCCGTATCACAGGGCGGTATCACCGTGATTTGGGCTGCTCCAGGCCCGACTGGCCACGTCTGGACCCGGTCCYGGGCTTTGCAAACCTCTGAGTCTAGCGGCAACTCAGCAGAGCACCTCGAGTCTGGGAGGGGTTCACGGCAAGAGCCTTCCTCTTTACACCCACAGCTTGTAGGAACGTCGGGCTGTTCCACCCTTGCCCTTAGAGCAACGGCTTCTCGTTGGAACAGGGAAAACCATCACGAGCATCCTCAGGAAAAGCAAACGCGCTGGATTGAGCATCTCATGCTTCCCCCCGGATGTTCAGGTCTCCCCCTACCCCAGCGGAGCACCCAGCCTGGGACCGCGCGGCTGCTGGGGCCATGACCGGGTGCCACGTAGCCCCAAGCGGTGCCACCTCCCCTTGTTCTCCCTGACGAACCCGTTCCAGGGCTCTGATCGCACGTGGGATCCTCTCCCGTGCACGGAGCAGAGGGGCTGAGCCAGGCTGCCCCGGGCTGTCAGCAGCGGCGGATGGGGACAGGGAGCCTGTGGTGCCCAGGGACTCCTGCGTCTTTCCTGCTTGGATCCCTTGGTCCGACCACTGCAGACGCCTGGGCTGAAGGGTGATGTAGGGCCAGGCAGCCCCAAGCAGCTGGCACAAGAGCTGCCCCCCTCCCATTCAGTGCTCATTAACGAGCCTGTTCCATGCTCATTAATCATTACCTTTAAAGGCAGCTCCTCCAACCACTGTCTGAGCTGCAGGGACCGTTCAAGTGGTGCTTTAGGAGCACGAGGGTAAAACACCATGCATGGACCCATGCCCTCACGCACACACAGGTGCAATAGCCTAAAGCCTCCTCTCCTCGGGGAAGCAGGTTCAAAGCACGGCCAGAGGCCACCATGRAGCCTTCCTCCCATTACCCAAGTGAAACAAGATCAAAAATGAGCACAACGGTTACAAACCCAAGTGGAAGTCTCCGCCATTGTGTGGTTGGTGTTGGACGCGGGGATGGGCTTGGATGTGGGGAAGGACATCGGGAGCCATCCCTGTGCTGACCAAATACCTTCAAGCTGCAGCTGTGGCTCGGGAAGCCTCGCGTTGCTGCACGGCTCAGGGGGAGGCAGCCGGTGCCTCCGGAGCTGCGCGAGGAGGTTTGCTGAAATCGCAACGCCGCGAGGAAGCGTCTCCCAAAGCGGCACCCAGATGGCAGGGGAAATTGTGCCGCTCGAGCGCTGCTCGGATAAATTGAAGCTAAAGGAACTTTAAATGTCTAATGGGTTGTCTGCCCTGCCCTTCACCACCTGCTGCTGAAACGGCTCCAGCGGGTGGGCGCATAAGGAGCGGGATCCTTAGATGGAGCTGGCTGGAAAACAGCCTCAGCCGAGACAGGGGCTCCCACCACCCTGGAGTGACTGTGGGGCTGCTGCTCCTTGGGGAGGAGGAGGTCTGGGCAGGGCAGCTCGTCACCCTCGTGAGCTGCTGCTCCCCCCAGCCCTTCCCATAGGGACCTGGCCCTGGTGCAAGCGCTCRCCTCCACCGGGGAGCCCTGGGGCGTCTCCTCCAGGGAAGGCGTTTCCAAGCGGGAAGMGCCCTCGCGTCCCTGGGAATCACCGCGGCGGCCGCCCGCGGCRTTACTGCCCGCTCACAGAGGGACTGAAGCGGCAGACGCCGCCGCTTGCACACGCTGTCCCCGCCCGAGAAGGGAAACCGGGGCGCGTGGGCRCCTTGATGTCTGTTCTGGTGTGAGAGGCAAATTGGCGTCTAATTCGCTGCCGAACGTGCCCAGGTGGCCCCAGCACGCAGAGGAGTCGCTGGCAGGGCACGTTGCTCCCGTTTTGCAAATGCAGCAGCACGCGGATTGCCCGGGATCCGGGACAATGTCTGGGAGAGAGCCAAGAAGCTGCTCCCGAGAGCCGGAGCGGCCGCTCCCGCGGGAGCGCCGTGTGCACTGCCAGAGCGCGATCCCGGCCCGTGGCGGGAGACACGCCGGGAACGGCCCGAGCCGGGCGGTTTGCAGGGAGGGCAGTCGTTTCATCCACCACRCTCACAAAACAGGGAATAGCAGCGGTAGCGTTTGCTGGGGGGCTGTTGGAGCCCCGAGGCTGCTGCTTGTCACACAGAGGGTGATGGGCCGGTCACCCTTTGGGATGACGTGTTGGGATCCGGCACGGGGCCAGTGCTTCCAGGTGCGCCCGTKCCCAGGCGTGCTGGACTGGGCGGCCTCGGCTCCCTGCCTGCATCCCAGGCACGGACCTGGCTCATCCTGCTCACGGATCGGGCCCATCCTGCTCACTCGGCACATACGGGAAGTGGAAATGCAGTGGAACGACGTGCGGTTGCTCATCCAGGAGCCTGGAAATGCACCGTTAATATAATTAAGCCATCACAGGGTTTCTTTAGAAACCATCTCCAGGGTACCTGGGCCACTGTGTCAATCCTGCTTATTCTCCAGCGAGCTCCAAACCTTCCAGGGCACCGGCCTCTCTTTCTCCTTTGCTTGCCTCTTCTTTTTGTTCTGCCCCCTTGAAGAATTTCGAAGCTMAGGCAACGAGCCCAGCTCATCACAMGGTCCATATTCCCRATACGCCCRGGCAGGAGGSTGCTCTGCAACCACAGCCGGGCCTGTACCAAGAGCCCCAGCCCRCACCAGCTCAATGGGGGTTCTCCTTATAATGGGGCACAAAGTGCAAAGCTCTGCAGAAGCTCAATGTCTCTCTCGAATCACCAGGTTATTTTTAAGTGTATCTGTATTCTCCCATCTGTGTGTAAATATACACCTCCCCCACATGTGTATCTATCTCAAGGGGGTATAAAGTAAAAATAGATGAAGACCGTGAAAGTGAGAGGGCGAGAGGATGGTAGGCTGCTCTTTTGGAAGACTTTCTTCAAGGTTCAGAAACCGCAAATTCTTGGTGATAATGCGATCCGACAAAATCTCAGCTTCCTCGGACCTGCAAGGAATGGTGCTAATGAAAGGCATCCTAACGAGTCCCCCCTCTACATTTCAATTTATTCTAACAAGCTGACGTGGCAGCCGGGACYGCGGGTTCAATATTGCACTTTCTGAAGTTTTGACGAGTTCTGGAGCCATTGGCTCCGGGCGTGCCAGGAATTTATAATCGGAGCCTTTGGAAAAGCCAGCGCCRTCCTGCAGACACAACAAGCAGCACCACGGAAGCCTCCGTGGCTCCGGACAGGTTCCCACCTCCTGGCTCCAGGCAGTTTCCACACGGGAAGCTCCCGTGATCACTCCCTGCTCTTTCCACCTTGACATGTTGATCCAGTCTGCTTGGGCCCTGTTGTCAGGTTTGGATTGCCCGGGAAGGGCTTGTTTGGTRCGGGGAGCAGAGGGGCGCTCTATAATCTATATCCTCCGCTGGGTATCGATGCAGCCTGTGCTCCTCCTGGCTCTCCTCCTGTAAGTAGGGCAGCAGCGAGGACACCCTCCTGACCGCTTGCRTTCTGCAGACCCGCACGCCGAGCCGGAAGGAAAGGAAGGAGGGGATGCAAATTCTCCGGGGAGCGTAGAATACGAAGGCTTATACAAACCGGCAGGGCGAGCGCGGCGCCCTGCCTGCCCCAGCTTAGGGTAATTTATTTTTATCGCTTCTCTTTCTCGCTCTCTTTTTTTTTAACAAGAATAACAACAAAAGGGGGATTACGAGCGCAGCACGGCCGTGCAAACAAAGGGCCAGATGGCAGCGTGCGCCCGGCGCGGGGCCGCTGGTCGGGGCAGGAGGGCCCTGTGCACGCAGCAGGGCCGGAGCGGTGCCGCGCGCTGCCCCTCGGAGCAGCCCGGCCCGGAGCYGGCTGCAGGGAGGGGAGCGTCCTGTCTAATAATACCCCGGCCCGAGCTGCTCCCCGGGGAGCTGCGGCCAGTTGGTGCTGGCAGCTGGTGCGTGTCTGAGCGGTGAGCGCAGGGAGCAGCGTCGTCCTACGGAGCCACCGCGGCAGCGCCTGCACGCCGGACTCGCCCCGGGGCCTCTCCACAGATCCCCCTTTTCCAGCTGCTCCCTCCAGGGCCGTGGTCCTGCTGAGTCCGGAGTGCACACGCGGCTCGGGGCACGGAGCGGGGCAGCCCGCGGGTCTGTCCTTTGGCCACCTCCTCCCTGACGCTTTGGAAAATACCTGGGAGGATTTCCACATGCCTGCGCCTTTGCAGCTAATCCGCACCATGCCGACGAYGCACGCGAAGCCGACCCGGAGAAAGCTCGAGGCACGCCAAGCCCACGGCACCAACTGCCCTCGCTGCAGGAGCAGGAGCGGGGCCGCCGCGCGCGTTCTCCCCTCTCAGCCCCTGCCATCGGGGCGCTCTGCTCCTAACCGGCCTCGGTTATGTTTCTCTTCTCCTCTCCGGTGATGCTGCTGACAGCTCAGCCCAGCTTGGCACCGTGGGGCACCCAAAGCGAGCCCGGGGCTAGAAGACACACTGTGGCCACCCAATATTTAATGCTCTGGCTCCCACAGCCTGGGCCACCGAGGTTGCTCTTGGAAGCAGCCAGGAGATGCTGCGTGCAGCAAACCTCACAGAAAGAGCGTTTTTCCTCCCGCAGGCTGCTCTCCTGCTGCTTCTCGCCGGCATCGCGGCTGCGATGGCATTTGAAAGCCGAGRTGGCTCTGGCGCAATCCCTCGGGGCGGGCACGTGACCAAGGGCGCTGGGTGGMCGGGAGGCTGGAGCCGGCTGGAGCCACGCGCTTAGCGAGGCCACGGTGACGCGCTAACGGAGCCCGTAAATATTTGGTGTTTCATTGCTCCGTGCACGGGTCGGCACGCGGGGATTGTTTACCGTGCAACGCCTGGCGAGGGAGCGTTGCCTCCGCAGCCGGCTCCGGGGAGGCTTCGGCAACAGCTCTCACGTTTCCAGAAACTGGGTAACGAGAGCAGGGCAGCGACGGAGCTCAGAGGTGACATGGGCAGATGCAACGCGTCCGCTCGGCAGCGTGTCCTTCTCCAGAAGCGTGTTGCACTAAGTGCCACGGCCGCTCATCACGGGCCACGACGGCCGCTCATCGCCTGAGCGTGTCTTTGCATTTTGGTTTCAGGGTTGCGTTCTTMCCAGACGAGCAGAAGTTTTTTGCAAAACCAAAGGGCTAAATCCTGCTTCTTAGTGAGAAAAAGGGCAGCTGGTCCGGACCAGGTATTTTGGCAAATGACAGTGGCCTCTCCTCCTCATCCCCATCACACTGGGGCCGTCCTGACTTCCGTGCTGTGTCCCCAGCTCTTCTGAGTCACACTGTGAGCAGGGAGCTCATAATTGTTGGGTTTCTTTCAAGTACAAATGGAAAAGGGTATTAAATAAGATCCTTGACAAAGGTCCCGACGGTGACTAACTCCTTGGGCACGTGCTGATCCCGACGAGCTCAGTGCACGTTGCTGGGGGCTTGCAGGCCTCACAGCAAGCAGAAGGGCAAAGCGAGGACTAAGCGTCCCCATTTCCCAAGACTTGCCCAAAAAGAAGCTGGTGGTGCCGTCCCACCGTGTTCAACCCCCCTGGGCTCTTCCCAAGCACAACATACTTCTTTGGGGTCCCGGAGCCCCCTTTGCTTTGGAAGGGTTGGCAGCACGTGTTGGATAARTGGCAGGACCGGCTGAAGTGACTCTGGTGGCAGCGGTTTGCAAATGTAGCTTGAGCCAAAGGAGCCTTTCAGCGTGAACTCCTGTTGTGGGAGGAAACGGGTCCCACGGGGCATGTGTGAGCACCTCAAACTTCAGTCCAAGAGCTCCGGGAGGCCTCTGAGGGCACGGAGGAGCAAACAGGGAGCTCCGAGCGAGCGGGAGAGCCGGGCCGAACACCCTTCGAGCCCTGCAAACCTTCCCTGCAGCTCCGAGCCGCCGAGGGCAGGACCGAACTGGAGAAGCGCAAACAACCCGCAGCGGCCGGGCAGGCGCTCGGGGCCGCTTGACCTTGGCTGGTGCCAGCCCGGCCCGCTGCCGGAGGGCTCCGCGCGGGCGACGGGGCCGCTCGGGACCGGGTGGACACGAAGGCGGGAGGCTGGGAGGCCTCGGCCTCCTCCGAGCCTCGTGCTCCCGGGCTCTTCCCCACGCCAGCCTCGTCCTCCCTCCCTCCCTCTCCTCCCAGGAGCTGCTATTTGTGAGGCCGGCAGCGTGCGGTCGTTTGCCTGATGAAACGAAATAAAGACGGCGGGACCGGGCACGGCTAATTAGAGCCTCTGTCAAAATAACATCTATTTCCACAGATGGGAAGCCGCTTCCCCTCTTTATAGCTGCTTCAGTTAATTAGTTATCTTGGAGGTTGCATTTACATTGCCGGCTTTGTGCAATACCCTTTTGTTAAGTACTTTCCATATACTTTTATGAAGTCGCCCACTGAAACGTGCTCGTTTATCTCGCCGGTGACAGGCTCCGAGGCTCGCTGAGCGCCGCGCGCCAGATGCCGGGATTGTGAAATAATGTTTGGCTTGTCTGGCGCTGGGAAGGAGGACAGAAGGTGAACAATTGCAMGAGGAAAGTCCCCGGCAGCAGCAGCCAGGGGCTGAGTCCTGACAACTTGCACAAAGCTTTGCAATCTGCTCGGTTCACGTGGCCCGCGGGGCCGGGGGCAGCTCTTGTCACCCGTCCTGTGCTTTGCYATGGCCACCCTGCTCCCCCGGGACGTAGCCACACGTACCCCAGGCCACGCAGGACACGTCTGCATCTTCATGTACGTCTGGGCCTGTAAAAGCAGACAGTTAAGCAGGGCTTGGTGAAGGAGCAGGCGAGAAGCTATCCGCTGTGTTTGCATCTCTCTCTCCGGCTTTGCCTCTTCTGGGGGGTTATATCTTCCCTCTTTGCGGCCTACAAGTAATTCATTATGGAGCTTTTGCTGCATTTTAACCTGATCTGCGGGTTCCTTTGACCCAGCCACAATCAGAGGAACCTCCTCAAACCTCTGCCCGCCGCTCCCCCTCTTCTCTCGGGTGCAATGGGACTTCCCAGTGCTGGGTGTCCCCAGCAGAGGATCCTCGTGCTGCTAATGAGGCCACGGGCATCACGAGCGATGATGGATCCCTGCCCTCAGCGCTAGGTAACGGTTCCAAAATCGACGCTTCCTCTGCAGCCCAAATCACCCAGGCTTGGGCTGGATAACTGCAAAGGAGGCACCTGATGGAACAGCTTCCCTTTTTTTCTGTTCCATTCTTTCTAAGGTTTTTTTCCCCCTCTAAGTAAGGGGTAAAAGAAAGGGGATCTCTCGTCCTTCTGCGCACCCAGGGATGTCAGCACGATCCCGTGACCGTGGTGCTTTAGCAGACAAGCATCTCGGTGAGAGCAGCCCCTCCAAGAAACCACATTTTGCAGCTCCAGYTTTGGAAACTCAGCGTGCAGCCTGATTCTTTGGGGAGAAGTAAAGCCCAAATATGCAAATCTGTGATTTTCTGCACCAGTTGGTTTGTATTGGGCTGTTGGCTRACGTTCCTGAAGGTATACATAGGGATGCAACTATTACTCGTTCAAAATGTCACCGGTGGGGATATTGCTTTGAAAGACAAAGGGTAATTTATTGAGAAAAGGGTGTCATTTAGGTGGAGGGATTGAAGGGAGAGAGAGACAGTTTCTGCATAGCTGCCAAAAGAGAATACCAGATCATCTGATAGCCAGAAAACAGCTTTGAATTTTCAAGGCTGCCCTTGAGGGATAAGAAAATAAAAGCTAAGGACAAAAAAAAAAAAACCTTAACCACAGCGACAGCAGAATTCTGAAAATCGCAGTGAAAAAAGTGACTTTCTCTTCTGCAACAATAACCTAGAAAAAGATAGGAATGTAATTTGTAAAAGCTGTTAAATTGCCACCCAAAATTGTAAGCTGGAYGGGGAAATTACATGGAAAGAAAAAAGAAATAAATTCATACCTGTCTTTCTTGGAATATTTCTTGAAAATGTGACCAGACAATGAACAGAGTGGAAGAGGAATGTATCTGCGAGAGTCAAAACAAAAGCAGTGAAAAAATCTGACATCTGGATAACTCGAGCTGATCAAGTCAGAACGTTTTACCCAGGATCCTTCGTGGGCCGCGGAATGAAAATGTTTTTGTGTGCTGTCTCCCAAAATGTAAAACCACATATCCATCTTTTTCTGTTTGTTTCGGCATTATATATTCTCCCTTGTCTTTGAGGGAGCCTATTTATATGGAAATGCTACAACCTGAGCCAGGAAGAGTGCTGGGCCAGCAGCTTGCACATCTTTGAGTGGGTTGGCTTGTTATTCACTGCTGGCTCCAAAGAGGACTTGTTGACACTAAAAAAGTTAACTGGATGGGCTGCTGTTTGACAGACCTTTTTGGGAAATGAGTTGAGAGCAGCGTAGGGAAAGTGGAGCTGTTATTGACAGACCTGCTTCTGTCACCCCTCTAAATGCTGGGGTTGTTCCTCTTGAAACAGCCTTTTCCCTGGAGAGGCTTTTCTTTTTCCTCCCCAGGGTCAGGGACTCCTAGGGAAGCACCTGAGGGTAGGGGATGTTTTAGGCACAACTCARAAGCATTTACAGCATCAAAGCTGACGACATGTGGGTGCCTGTGAGGGTGTTGCTGGCCCGCTCTGATCCCCAGCAGCGAAAATCAGCTGAAGCATCTAAATAAAACAAGTAAAGGGCACTGGTGGTGAAGGGGCTTCCATCTCTTGAACGTTGGAGGCCTCTCTTCTCAGTGGGTCACAACCCTGTCAGCCCTTGCAATGTGCCTTGAAAGCCACGTGGACAACTGATCTCCTGACAGGAGTGACCAGCATAAAGTATTGGGGCATCACCTTGGCAGGCAGCCGAGGAGAAGGAGGAATTCACAATTTTGATAGTACAGCTTATACGCTGGCCTGCAGCACATCTGAGCTCAGAGCATTGCTGAATACTCCGATAGCCCCGAATGCAAGGAGGGTTTGATAACAAGGTTATTGAAACAACACGAAAGCACAGACTTGTAAAATTCACCCCCAATTCAAAGCACAGCCAGTYGCATCTGATCTGGTCCTTGAACGCAAGGGAAAAAGAAGCGGATATCTCTGTTCAACCCTTGGAATAAAAATTCCAGCCTTTTGAGTGTTTCRGCAGAAAACACCCTTGTGTTCCCACAGGCACAGAAAAGCAAGTATTTGGAGTGCTGTCTTCACCGCATGGTGATGTTTCTCCTCATGGTCTCCTATGCTGGCCATGGGAACGYTTCCTTCCMGCRGGAAGGCTGGATTCCAAGGGGGCTCTCGGGGTTTGGGGCAGATGGTGCCGGGGGGGCAGCAAAGTTGCCTGCAAACCACCTTTAATGTGTCATATAAAAACACGGCCCGCCCGCTGAGGACAGAGGGGTGGYTGTGTCTTCCGGGGGTGTTTTTGCAGGGATAGAAGGGAGGCAGYGGGGAGGGAAGGGCGCCAGGCCGGCACCGCACGGGTAAATCACGGCTGTGGGCAGCCTGTGGCGGGCGYGTACTTCACAGCGATTCTGGCAAGATAAAAAGGAAGAAAATCTGCTGGAAATACACCTCAGCGTGTGACTGCTGCTGAGGGTACAGGGAGTTCAGGCCAGAAAACACGGAGTATTAATTTAATCCCAAAGCCCCCTCGCCCCCAGTTCCTGCCGGCGGGGTCCGCAGGGCGACCTGAGGCACCTCCTCCCGCGGGTGAAATGGCGGCACAGCGGTGACAACGCTCAGGCCCTCCCGGGGACACCGGCCGGGCCCGGCGGGCGCCGCGACGCCCCGCGCCACCGCCCTCGCCACAGCCGCGCCCGCCGCCGCCGCGCGCATGCGCGGGGTTGCCGCGGCAACGGCGCCACGCGGCCGTTGGGCGCCCCGGGCCGCGGCGGCCGAGGGGAGCCCGTTGCCACCGCCGTAGGGACGTTGGGACGATGGCCGGAGCCTTCCGGGCACGGGCTGGAGGCGCTGGAGCTGGGCACGGTGTGAAGAAAGCGAGTRTTAAGTGAAATGCTTCAGAGGGGGGTGCTTGGTGTTCCCCAGAGCTCTGGAAGCTTCCATCCTCCTCAGGTGTCGTCTTGTGCTTTGAGGCACTTGGAGGGGTGAGACCAAACTCAATGTTAGTCAGAGCCTCTGCTGCTGGGTCAMGCTGTGGGACAAAGCAGGCCGGCTCCAGCCTTTGGGCAGCAGCCACCTGGGTTGAGGCTCGGGAGACTGTTCTTTTTGAATAAGACAAGCAGCAAAATCCCGGCGGCCGCCATCAGGAGCTATGCCGGTGCCGGATGCCTCCAAGAGCGGCAGAGTCAAGGTGTCCACGAGCACCAGAGCGCCGAACCCCCGGGACTTCGTGCGGATCCAGCCTTTGCCCGCCCTGGAGCAGAGAGAGGGCAAGGTCCTAGCCCGGAGCCAGACGGTCTACAAGAGCAGCGAACCCTCCCGAGAAGAGGCCTTCTGGGCCAACTACCGCCGCCGGCAGCAGCAGCTCGCCCAGGGACACTTCACGAGCAGCGGGAAGCCCTACCAGGAGCTCGGCGAGATCCTCTACACCGACCCGAAGAAACTCACCCTGCACACGCTGGGGCAGCTTGTACCGGTAGGAGCGACACTTCTGCTTTAAGTAGCAAATCCCAAGTAAATGGCAAGCACACCTTTCCAAGGAGAAGGGTAATCCTTGTCTGTTTAAAGTGCAGGAAGGTTTGGAGTAATATGCTGGGCCATCCTGCAAATGCCCATTGCGATATGGTGCCAAATGTTTGTTAGTAAGGCTGTAATAAATGCGACTGCTGTGGCATTTTTATTTTAGTGTTTGGGAACTGGATTTTATAACTGGACTCTAAAATTTTTAACGAGAGTGGCTMGAATGGAGCGGAGACAAGAAGTTAATGAATAAAGAGGGAAAACATGGAGTAATGGGAATGTATTTAATGGGAAATAACTGGGGGAAGGCAACAAGGTAAGTCTTGAAAGTTCAAAGAAAGGAGTCATACTGAGGCTATGAAGGAAGGATTAAATAAGAGGAATGAGGATACGGTCATGTTTGAGAGARAGTGAAAAGCTCAAAGTTGAACATAAGAATGCTACAAAAATAAAGTCTTTGTGAGAAGGAAGAACAGCATAGGTGGGGCAGCCTTGGAGGTACCAGATTAAATGTTCTTTGTTTCACTTGGCCACTGTATTTGAGTTGTGGGAACCTCTGAGGAGCTTCGCTGTGTTTGTGCTAGTTTGGCTGTTGGAAATAGTACCTCCTGCTTCCCTCATGCTGTAACTCGACATCTCCTGCCCCATCTCAAGTTGCTTTTATGTCAGACTGGATTCCCTAAACCACGAGGACCAAAACCTGGTCACCGATGGCTGGGATTAGATTGCAGCACACTGCCATTTGTCTTGTTTTCCTGTTGRCTGTGAAGCTCCCCAGGTCTTTGCTGCTTCTCTGCGTAAATAGAGATTTTTCTTATGGTCTTTATTCACACAGAGTAAAGTCTTCTCAGACTGTCCAGCCTGCAAGCTGTAACATAAATCTTTGTGATTTTGAGCACGTGGATTGCTATGTGCTTTCTCACGGGGTGCCCAAGGGATAGTGTCTGACAGCTGCTGCAGAAGTAGAAGCATTGAAGTTATTATTCAGGGTAGACAGATAAGATTCTGTCCACACACTGCTTAATTTTTCTGCTCTGATTGTGTGTTGCATTCAGAGCTTAAAGCTTGGGGTTTAAGTATTTAAAGTTCCAAGTACATAATGGGTTACATTGATTTCTCAGAATGCTTTTAGTATCATTCTTCTGTCTTCACTCAGATGTTTATTTCTGTGAATATATCAACACCCAGCCAGTGTTGCCAGTGTTTTTGCCTTAACCCATAACTTCCAGTGTAACTTATYTTATGAATGTTCTAAGTGACTTTCAAGTCTTTCAACTACAGATTGACTGTCTGATGTTCCGATAATCCTCAAAATGGTGGGTGCTTTTCTTCTTTTTCGTTTGAAAATGGTATCAGGATTCATCCTTAAGGATGCTCTGAAGCCACGCTTGAGCTCTAGTACTTGAGATTTCAAGCAAGTAGCAAGTATATGCTTGCTAAAGAAAATAAACTAGAGGTAGGCCATTAAATATGAGATTCTAACTTATGCTTTAGATGCCTAGAATGATCAGAGGGGATCTAGTCGTATGTGTCCTTCCTTTCTGTGGAGAGCATAGCCAAAAACACTAGATCACCTTGAAAATCTCAGACTAACTATTGTAAGATATGTGGATACATCTAACTAGGAGTGTCTGAGGGCATTACATTCTGAATAGTCAAAAGCAGAGTCTGTGATTACTGCAGTTGCTGTCATCTTTGCCTTCCAAGTTAGCATTTTCTTCATCCATGAGTGTGACTATGATTAGCAGTGAACACTGACAGGAGAATCTCTAAACAGCAAGATGATGATGAAAAACACTGAATTCAACAGGACTCAAATAGATTTCTCCCCCATCCTAATATCTACTAGCAAGTGCTATTTTCTAAATAGATATTATCAAAAAATAGGGTCTTAGAAAGATCTTAAAATTATTTGACTGAGTATGCTGGGAGGATTATGCAATGATATGGGCAAAGGATATTATGTGTAGTAACTGTACATGCAGGATACTATTTAATTGCTTGATGGCAAGTATGTTCAGAAATGCCTTGTGTCCWTTCATGCATTTTGTGTTTTTAATAAGTAAATTTGTTAATGCTGGAAGCTTGCAATTTGTTAATGCTAGAAGKTTGCAATTTGTATTCAAATATTCTAACTATTGCAAAGGAAAAAATCTGCTATTTTATGGTTATACAGTGAATGTGGTAACTACCTTATAATAAAAACATTAAGTAAAGCCAGGGCTGATCCAGGGAAAAAAATCCTATTCCACTGCAAACAACCGAAACAAAATAAACCCCTTGAAAACTGTAAAGCCTCCCAGACAGTGAGGAATGGAACTCATCAAGTATAATATTTGGATTTAAAAGACCAAATGAGATTTCTTTTTTCCTGTCCTGTAAAGTGTTATCCAAGCATAACTGGGTGGCCCTATCYGCAGGGGTGTGGATGTTGTGACCCTTGGTCACTTGGTTATCTCCACTTTTGTCCCTGGKAGCACTTTAGCATTTTCAGGCATTCTTTATATGCGATGGCTTTCTACAATTGCCACCTGCTCCCCGCCACACTTTTTTTCAGAAATATTCAGAGAGATCAAGTGAATTGTTTATCTTAACCAGAGCAGCCAGACCAAGCACTTTCATACTGATTTCAGATTGTTCCCATATTAGAATTTGTTGGGAGTGAGCAGGATTCCCTGTGGGGCTGACTGGTTCTGCACTGTGTTAGTGTGAATATTTGCCCATGTTGCTTGACTGAGCCCTTTGAGCTTCCAATTACAGATAATTTTAAGTTACTTGCTTTGGTTTGAGGGTTTTTCGTCCCTCTCAAAGGTCGGGTGCACATTGCAGACAGCACTGATTCATTGAAAGTCAAAGAATGTCGCTTTCCAGACAGTATTTTTGATTTCCTAAGTGTTCAAAGCAAAGTGTTAAAGGTCTCTYTCTGATTCCTTAATATAGCAGTGCATGGTGATATTAGTGTTCATATAGCATCCTTCCCATAATTGCTATGACAAATTCATTTGCAAAACCTCTGGGGTGGCTTGTTGACTTTCTACACAAAGAAAGGTAACCATTCTGCCCAAGGAATGAAAAATCCAAGTCCACAAGCTCTTCAATATCATTAGTGTCAAACCCATCTCTGTACTTGTGATAAGTTTCTGTTCTGTGATTCTATGCTTTAGGTAGATAGGTTACTGGATAAGATTGACARCAGCATCAGCAATGAAAGGCTTTTACTGAAAACTAGAGAAGAAAACAGAGCARTTTCTTTCAAGAGAAATTACACTGATGTTATTTGTATTCCTGCAGTTAAACATCTATTTGGTTTTCCAATATCAAACAGTACTTTCCAGAAGACTAAAACACATGTTGCAAACTATTTTATGCCCGGTAGAACTGATAATGCAAAGCACTTTTTATCTACCAGCTTGCTTTTGTTGAAGTCAGTCATAATTCCCTATCACCTGGGAAAACCAGGAAAACATTAATGGCTGTTCGCTTAATAACAGCCCAGAACAGATAAACTGAATTGACAGATCAGTATAGACTAATGATGATTTGATCAGTCCAGGTCTCACACCTTCCTCTAAGAAATAGTATATCTTGGTCTTAAGCAAAGAAGAATTTCTTGTGATGTAATGGAAGATGCTTGAGAAATACCTAAAAACTTCCTATTTTAGGCAACATGCAAATTCATCTAACAGGTGAYGAGAAAACACTGAAGCTGTCAACAKTTAGAAARCCACACATGATCATATAGCTRCAGTTCATCATCTTGCTATCACCAAAACATATTAAGAGATGCTAAGTGCAGATAATGTAAAAACAAAGGACTAGTCGCAAGCTCAGTTATACTGTGATTACAATTTCCGAGTTCATAATGTCAGGTTGTAAGAAAGACTCTACTGCTTACTGTGCAAATGATAGGGTACGTTCACCCTATAACCCAGAGAGCCGTGGATGAAGCTACATCAAGGAATGGCTGAAAGACTTTAATGTCATCAGTGTGCAATGCTTCCATTTTAAAGCTTTTCATATAATTGAGTATACAGTTATTCCAAAATCAGGTTTCCATAGAGATTTCTTGTGCTTAATTAACATAGGTAGATTTTGCAAATAGATTTTCTTCTCTCCTTAGGCACTTCTGGTTTCTTCTTTTTGTTTTTAATGGGTAAAAGAGTAAAATAGGTATCCAAGAAACCATTTGTCCAACAGACTCTTGTAATGGCAACATACTGTTCTATTATGTTGCTGCTTTTAAGTATGAGTTAATAAGTAGTAGTAAGTTTGAGCCTGTGGAGTTTGAAGGTGTATGAGAAAGTGGTGAATAAGTGGACTATGGATAATCTGGCTATGGAGCAAGAAGAAAAGGTAGAGCTTTTTGTGTCAGAAATAGCAGTCTCAAGCAGTTATGTGAGATTGGCAGTAAAAGTAGGAATGGAATGAAAGATAAACGAAGGCTGCAAAGTGACAGATAATGATGCCAACGTGAATGGGACAGGAATAGAGCAGATCATTTGTGAAGAAAGCAAAGCTTTTTTATGTGTTTTGTCAAACCCAGATATAAGCCTAAATTGCAATAGCAGGTCTTTTCAGCTTCTTCAAAAGGGTTTTAGGCAAGATTAGACTCTTGGATGATACACTGACTGCTGTTGGATTTGTTAATTAGGCTTATTCCCCTGTGTTAGACTAAAACATATTTATGCTTCTTTTAACAAGGCTTTTATTTTTAAGAACACTCACTAAGAAATTTAAAAATGTCAAATTCGCCATTCTTGAGGAAGTTAAATACTTCAATTTGTACACGTCCCTGAGGAAAACAGAAGGAAAAATATCTATTGCATACTATTGAGGAACTCTAAGAAAAGACTACCAATATCGACAACCAAATACTTCAGATTATTTAGCTCTTATAGTAGAGTTGTTGGAACTTCCCAGTCTTACATTTTATTCTTGTATGTGATTTCCTCTGGCACTGTAGTCATGCATATGTGAGAAATTTTTCACTATTTGTCTTTTTAGAGGAGCATCAGACTTTTAGTGCTGTAGTAGTTGGCTTTATTACTATTAATTCTAATATTTAAGCACTTCTTGTATTCAGAGCTTTGTTAAAATGTTACTCCTCACAGCCTTGTGAAACTGGCAGTTGCTTTTTATCTCTCTTCTGCCTTTGGGCAAAGTGACTTAGAGGAGCAAATTATCTTAGCTAAACAGATGCAGAAAATAGCAAACTTGATATCATAGTTAAGGATTTTTCTCTTCCTGAACTGTTGGCTACTTCTGTGGGTGTTCCTGATTTATCTTACAGAAAGTGAAACACAAAAACGGCAGTGTAACAGGAACAGAAAAATGGAAAGAAATCCTATGTGTTGTAAAATTATATTCTTAGTTTGGGCTTTGTTTTTATTCAGTTAAGAGTAGTAGCTTTACTTCCTAAAGTGAATGTTAGATGCAAGGTGGAAGTCCTAACCTGAGCCTAACTACCCACGAATGTTATATTCCGTAGAAATGGCAGTTTAATGATCACTGAATTAGTCTGACACATCTCTGAACCAACAGCTAAGTGGTAATGTCCACACAACCTCCATGCTATTAAATTCAAAACAGTGTAATCGATTTGGAAAGTTCAATGTCTATTCCGAATGGCTGCTTCCATAATGAATCAAGGGAAGCATATCAAATGTAATAATGCGTTGTTATTGAGGTTTTAGTAAACTTGCCAAATGTCAGACTGCTGGGACAGTCATGGGGCATTACACTTCTGTGATTACAGCTTGGATTGTCATTCTAGGGGATTGCTTTGCTTTACCTCGGTTTGGGAATTGATCTGCAGGATCAGGCCTCGGGCAGGAATGGGCGCTGCAAAGGTGACGCTTTCCAGTGAATATTTGAAACATGAGATTTTTATCAGATTTAATGCCTGCTTCTCCTAAATAGGGCATAAAAATACTGTTAAGGTTACATAAAGAAACGAGTAAACTGTTACATGTATTTGCAGGACTCTGTGCTGCCCTGGCTAGTATGTGGCATTTAAAATGAATTTTCCTGAATGTTTTGTCAAATGGTTACTTTTTGGGAAAGGGTGGAAGAAAGATGCTTCTGAAAACATTTGGAGATTTGACTAGAAGTGCTACATAAGAAATAAATAGTTAACTGTCTAAGGGTGTGGCTTGTTCTGTTTAAGAACTTGCACTGAACACTAAGGTTTACAGTGGATTGTGTAGTTTGTGGAACAGTTCCTGACTCCTACTGCATTGCATCTCTCTCACAGCGCAAGGCAGGTTAATGCTGATCTTACCACTTGATGGAGGTTTTCTCCAATATTGTGTTCAGTGAAGTCATATCAGGGATAAGTGTACAAGAAGTGCTAGGAAAAAAAAGTGATTCAGATGCAGAAACTGAACTCTTGTGCATACATCAAATTTAGGAATCTCTCTATGAAAGTTTTAATTGTTAGTAGGAAGAGGGAGTTATTTAATGATTGGCAGAGGAATGTTGACAATATGGAACTTTTAGTGTTCATGTGAAAAAATCTGAGTCACAGGGATATACAGGGATGTGTTTGTTGGTATGTTGGGCTAAGCTTCTTTCTTGGCAGGGTAACGTGTTTGTAGATGACTTTTTACCCAAAATGATGCCAAAATCACTTTGTAGACTGAATGTAGAAGTCATATTGGCCACTTCTGGTTAACTCTAGTTAGTAGAGCAGAGCAATACTATTTGACAGGTTGGGATAGAAAATGATTATGAATAATTTATGTAGTTGAAAAGGAAGGGTGAATTTAACTCAACAGACAACAGTTAAGCAATTTGAGGTTTAGCCAGGACGCCTCACTAATTCCTCTTAAGCATTGCATGGCAGAGGAAGAGCATTGGAGATCTATTCTTCTTATATTGAGAATAAGAACTTTGGAGTAAGTTGATCTGAATGCAAAAGCCTTGAAATCAATTCTTAGATTGGGATATTTCCCTATGCAGGCAAACTCAATTAAGTCATTTAGCAATGAGGGGAAAAAGTACAATATTTGAAGTGYGGGGTAGATTTGGAGAGGAAAAAGAAGCCTGTTGCTGTGAAATCAAGTTGCTGTTTCACTTGAGACTGCAGAATGATATATCTTAAATCATAACAAGTGGAAGGCAGCGCTTTCTATGGCTGAAGTGACTTCTCATTATTCATGAAATGCCTATAGAAAAAGTGTTGAATGCAAAACCGCGATGGGAGGAGGACTGGAAGCAGGAAGGAAGGACATAATAGAATGTCACTACATTCCTTGTAGTATAATGTGACCTTTCCATTAAATTAGTGTTATGCTATTTGCACAGGAGGAGAGCTAAGATAGAGAATATTTTTAGCGGACAATAGTCGAGTTAATTAGACAGCTATATAACCATCGTATTTTACATTAAGAGCTCAAAAGCATGGAATGGGGAATAGAGGTAATAGCTATAAAGCTACTCTGGATTCTGTACATTGAGGAAGAGATTTAGTGGTGTTGTAAGCTTTCATTTTGTGAAAATATATGGCTTTTTTTGTGTATGGTTATAACCTGTCAATTTACTGTTTTGTAATGTTATAAGATAAATTTTTTAATGAAGTTTCTTAATTACATTGTTCCTCTCTGCTAGTCCCAGCAGATTGCAATCACTCTTTCACATGGTCTGTCCTTCACAAATCTTACTTTAAGAATAATCTCAACTTTTTACAGCAAATTTCCCTCCACAAAACTTACATAGATTTTGCTATGACAGGCAGCTCTCAGAACAAATACTTTCAATTAAATGTAATCGTGTGGGCAGGTTGTTTGGCCACCAGCAGGTCATAAAGGTCAAGCGTGACTGGAAAAGCCACTTCTAGTGAGAGAGACTTTGCCCAAAGGACTGAACTAGATACACTGTGATCCATCTGCTGCATAATAGTAGAACTGCATTTAATTACAGTTTATATTCCTTTCATAAATATTTTCTAAAGGTGGCCTTTACCACTCAGTTTAGGGTGGATCAATTATGGCAGAGCTAGAAGACCTCCTTTTTTATAGAATGCATTTATTACCTTGACAACATAATTTAAAATCCATAATGATTGTCTTTGTTATTAAAAACAAACATGAAAAGCAAGATAACCTTTTCTAATCTTATAGTTACCAATGGTTATAAAAACATGAAGCTGTGTAGTCCTGAACATTAAGAGTGGGCAAATTGTTCAAGTAAAAGATCCGTCCAGTTATACAGAGGAAGCTTTTTCCATGAGGAATCTTCTGAAATAAACAAGGATATCACAGTCTTAGCCTGAAGTGTGTGTCTGGATGACTGTGTCTTTTCTGCTGCTTTACCCTGTGGATAAATCCTGTGTTTACATCCTGGGGCTGTGTCTTTATGCACAAGAGCAATTGGAAGCCTTTATTGTTAGCAGAAATTTAACATTTCTGTTAACACAAACAGCAGGTGATAGATTATCTACAGATACCTACCGCATAACGCTTCATTTTTTTTGTTAGGTTACCCTGAAATGCTGGAAATGATTTCTCAGAGTCACTGTCAGCTAAACTGACAGTGGATCAAAGCTGTGAGACAAATTGCTCGTTACAGTTGAGGGAGCTGAATCCCGTGTGCAGACAGCTGGATCGGCGCCGGAGGATTCCCAGGCGCTTCACCCGCGAGCTCTGCTTTGGCACAAGCTGCCCGAGTCTGGGGGTGAAGCTCAGAGGTGGATTTCTCTAGAATTAGCTCATTTTGAACTCCCATCAAAGGTGTTGCTGTGTTCTAGAATTGATGTTTTGTTTAGTTGGTGTCTTTTCTTGTCATTCTCTATGAAGTTTATATCACTATGCAACAGCCAGAGCTATAAACAATGAGGTTAATCCACGAAAAATGAGAAATTAAACCTTGGCAGGATCTTTATGATCCTTATCCATGTTCACCAGGGAAAGCTTGGGGGTTTTTTTCTGGCTTTTTCAGAAAGCTTGACTGCCCTGGATGCACCCCACTTTGCTGTTTAATAGTCAGAATTCACTCTTGCTGGTTGAGTTCGCTTCATCTTTTAGAGAAAGCAGATGAATATATATATATTTTTTTTTCCAAATAGCAACCTTACTATTTCAATTGTATCTCATCAGAAAAGCTTCAGTCCTTCCTTTTAAAACAGGGTGCTTCTAGTAAAATTCTGTTTATACTTTTTTCCCTTTCCGGTAGTTCATTTCAGCTCTTCTCCTAAATTGCTGCTAGCCTCTGCTATCTACATGAGATGTTTGAGATCGGAATTGGTGCATGACAATAACTGACAAGTCAGAGGGAGTTTGCTGCGTGAGACATGCACTTTGCAGGAAGGCTTTCAAGCACCTCTTGGTTGTGATGGCAAATGGCATGAATGCAAGGCTTTGTGCTGTTTTCTCTGAGGTCAGCTAGCAAATGCTTGCTTGAAAACACTGATTTAATAGCAGTATGACAAACAGCCTTAAAAACTAATGGAATATAGCAGAGCAGAGCAGTACAAAGACAATGCTTGAGCAGAATGGGCCACAGATGTAATGCAGTCTGTGTACGCAGCTGGCAGTGCTGCCGCCAAACAATTGTGCAAAGAGCTGTCCTTTAGAAAAGCAAGATTTGGTAGGATAGTTGTGGCTTATTCCCTTATGTATATGTTAAACATTAGTGATTTGGGCTGAATTTCTTTTCTGTGGGGTAATTCCTAAATAGTAAACCTTCCCTTTTCATTTCCCTTCTCTTTTAAATCACACATTAAGTAAAGCTTCATATGCAGCTAACCTAACCAAATCTCTGACTGAATCCTAACTACCATCTTCTGGTGAAGTGCTTGTAGAAGGCRGAAGTGAATGAGGGACTACATGTGTGATGTATGTGTGGTTATGTTTTACTAGGAACTACTAATAAATAATGAAAAGAGGGATTTTTTTTTTCAGCATTTCACGTCTGAAACCCATGAACATGCTGCTTGCTGTGGTCTTGATATAGAAATACAGAGTATTTTGAGCTTTGCCTCAGTCTCAAAGCTTACTCTGTAATCTTGTGTAAAATCTAGCCTCTAAGATTCTCTTTCCCAAGAGATCCCAAGATTCCCTTTTTTTCCTTGGTTCATCTGTCTGGTATTTACCATGGAGTTGTTTGGTGTCAGGCAGCCTGTGGGTACACAGTTATTTTGCGTTTGCAACATATTTATCCCTGTCAAAATATTAATTCTTTATTTCAGCAATAAATTTGACCCTTTGACCAAAGTGTGCCTGAATGAAAGGAGTCATTCCCAAACTGGTAGGAAAAGAAGAGTTTTTTAAGATTTGTATTTTCAGTGTACCTGGAAAGAATGTTTATTTTTATAGCAGTCATTTGTGCTCTGTTTATTCTACTTAAAATGCTGTCAGAAAATTATTTTAAGAAGTATGTAAGCATTTTCATAGTCTTAGTCCCAAACTTTCGTTCAAAAATGCATAGTTGTTTTAGGGAAGTAGAAAGGTTAGTTGTCTACAAAAATAGAATGGAACCGTCATTCCCATATTATGAGCTACATGCGGTGAAAAACTGACTTTTTTAGGGCTGGCAGATGCACCCTATTCATTTTGCAGATCATTAAATTTCTCATTATACAAACTCAATCATCTGGGTTTTTTTAAAATATGATTTGGAATATCCAAAAGATTAGTGTGGAAAATAAATGTGGAAGTTTTAATTTTGAAAGGCAGAGTATAATTCTAAAAAATGATAGATGAATTCCATAATGATTCTACAGTTTTATTCTCATTGTCTAGCTACTCCATATGGTAGGTTACATTCTGACCTTAGATATATCACTGCATACAGAGTAACACCAAACAAAAGCCTGGTATTTGCTAATCTCCTTAGAGTTGCTGATTAATTTTCTTTCTGCTTTCTGCTTGCGTTCTTAGAGGAGACAATCTCTAGTAGTAATTTTTGCATCAAAATATTCTCTTTCTTGATGTGGCTACGAACCTGTTGGATTCATTGCCTTTAAAATTGTTTTATTTTATGTATTGTATCTGTATGATAATGGAAGAGAATGGCTGTTACTAAACTTTTCTCTCGTTTCTTTGCATAGTTTTTTCCTAATTAGCTAGTCTTAGTAGACATTGGGAAAATGTTTTCTCTCTCCTTCCATTCTCCTTGAACTATATGGCCTCAGTTGTAACTTGTTTAGATCTTGCTTGGAAAGCAGTTTGTTTGCCAGCACAATTCCCTTACACAAGAGTCTTAGCAAAGCCATAGATGGAAGGAAATGATATTTAATCACTTGAACTTTCTGTTGATGTTGGCATTCGGTTTCTTTCTTTCACAGAAACATGTGAGTCACTGTGATCCCAGAATAACAACTTTTAAAGTGCCACTAGAGAGCTGGGAAGATACAAGGGAAACAATAGCTCTAACAAGCGCTGGCTYAATCTTTCCCTGTAGATTTGACATTTTCTCCTCCAACCACAGTATTGCAGCTTCCCGATCATCTTCAGGTTGCTGTTACATGAGGTTTGGGTTCTACCCAGCTAAAGCCAGAGCAATGATAAAGAACACGCTACATTATGGATTTATTCCAAGAGTAAGAAAGTRCTTTTTCACTAAAATGTGTCGCTGACCCACAGCTAATTCTAGACTCTCTATATGAGATGACTGCAAATGAGATCCTTGAGGTATTTCTAAGACTTCTCAGACCCTTAAATACAGCACATACAGTTTTGGCTCGTTTAAGACTGTACTGGTCTAGTTTTTACCAAACTAGATATGTAGAACAAATTAATTGTCTACTACAACAGGACTTAGAAACTTTATAAGTTAACAGGAGTGAATGCTTCCAGGCAGTTGTTTCCCAGACATCCTTACTATATCTTCTATTACCAATAAAAGTCTTATATTCAGGATTAATGATGGCATTTATTTGTTTCGGTTGCAACAACTTTACTAACAGAGTGACAGGGAATTACACTAAACTGTTCACTTCTGTAATATCAAAGCTTTTGAGAACCAGGATAGCACCCTTTTTGCCAGCTTTGATTTGGTGTCGTGGTACAAGTTGGTCAGTTTGTGAAGAGCAGGTTTAAGCATAAGTCATGGGGCTTGAGCCATTGGGAGGAAAAAAAAGGGGGAAAAAAGAGCAAACTTGAGTAAATCTTTATAATAAGAGGCCTCATTATAATATTCAAGTGTTGAGATGTTTCTACAAGTAAACTTCAGAGTTCAACCTTAAACCTCAATTCTTGCTTCCTAGTTTTGCTGATTAGTACATATGGGTTCTGTAGGGGTGGGGTTCACTGATTTCATTTTCTTTCTTGAAGGTCATGATTTAATTCTTAAAAAACACAGCCTAGCCTTCTGTATCCTAAATAAGAGCAAATAAATGAATATCACTTTTAGAAATAGATAACAGTTATCTGTGCTGTTTTATGCTAAATTAAAACAGTATAGGGAAAAAAAGATTCTGAAAAAAATCTTTTAAATGCAAGCCAGTGAAAGATGACAAAATTACTGCATTCATTGTCCAGTTAGACCTTACATTTCCTTATAGCAAATTTCAAGGGCTGCAAATGTAATCACAATCAGATATGTCTCATTTATGAATATCCCATCATTGACATTCCCAGCTTAGTTCTGAATAAATCAAATAGTCTATAATTGGAGAAATCCAAGATGGATCTGCCTTGCATAATGCTGAGTAGGACACCCTTGGTCTTCAGCACAGGAAGAAAACTCATTACTGAGCGACCTTTCACTGTTTTACTGCAAAAAATGTGTCAATGATATCCATTCATTTTAATATAGCAATGCTAAAGCAAAGCATAGGCTAGAGATGAAGACTATTGGCTTATCTTATGATGCTATTAGTATTAAAATACAAGCAAAAATCACCATGGCTTTTGCAGTTATTCACAGCTTCTCTGTAGAGAAGGATCATGGCAAAAGGTGCTATAGGGTACTCTTCACAACCGGTAGGGTCATGCAGTGTGAAGTGACGGTAAATCATAGTGGCCAGGAGCAGTTCTGGCATTTCAGCTGCCCATTTCAAGCAGCTAAACCTACTGTTCTGTGATCTGACAGTGACCAGTTTTAACTGTGTTAAGGAGCACATTTTTCATCAAAATACGTGTTTGACTGTGAAATGTGAAGTTTTGTAGGTGCTGCCTGTGAGCAATAGCTTGTGATGAGCTGTGCAAGCTAAGGACTCTCATATAAACACTTTTTTTTTTTTTTCCCCCCATTCTGTTTTCAGGTGTTTTGCAAAAATCACTGTGGTAAAATCATTCACATAAACACTGATACTTTTGAACTTGATAAAAACAATCTTTTGAAAGCAATTATGAAAGTAACTCTCAGAGCTTGAGACAGAAGTTCTTGTGACAGATCCACTTTACAAGGCAAAGCTGGTCTTGCTTATGCATCTACAACCCCTTCCAGAGGCAAATTTCACTATAATTAGCTGTTCATCGTACCAGTAATTTCCTTATCTTTATGCCTACTAAAAAATCATAAGATCAAAGGGCTTATAAGATCTGACTTGTTGAAATAATGTCCTTTAGAAGGTCCAGCCAACTCTTCCTTTCCTGGGAGTCTGAGGTATTGGACCAGCTGTTGTTTGAGAAAATTATGCCAGGAAGCCTGTCATACTGCATTTTTAAATGTGTTTTTCTTTCTTGTTGGGTTTAAAATGCATTTAGATGTTATGAAAAACGCTCACTTAATAATCTTTTCAGAATGAGGTTTTTCTGTTTATTGACAAAACCAATAGGAATGGTGCATGCTTGCTCCCACTGCCGCTCAGAAAATGGGCTTCAGCATGAAGGATTGAAATAGATTGAGTGCTGATAATGGTTTCTGCCCCAAATCCATTTATTTACTAAATAGACTACAGTGACATACAAGAAACAAAAGGCTCCAAAGCCAGTGTCTGTCTGAGGTTCTKGGCCAATGGTATTAGCTTGGTAATGTTAACTTTAATCAGACCTACTCAAAAAGTACAGGACACAAGCTTCTGGCAAGAAAATGAGAGTTAGAATTTCAATATAGAAAAATCAATTTTAAAGCATTTTTGGAGAGGAAAGGTGCAAATCTTGCTGTGTTTATTTGCTAGATTGTTTCCTCATCACTTCATCACTGTCCTGTCTCTTCTGTCTGATCTATAGAGGCTGAACATAATCAACATCTGTGGGACTGGAATGGTACATTAGTTCTGCGGTAGGGCTTAGCTCACTGATTTTTAAATATTAGACTGTCTTTATGGGAACAGGTTCTTTCTCTGCAGTAGCTCTTTCTCTTCCYTGCCAATACCTATGCTCACATATAGACTATCTCTCCCTTCTTAAAGTACCTAATTTTGGTTTTTTTAAGGCTTCTATTTTTGCTAATTCTAATTATAGTTCGGTGAAAGAAAAATTTAATTAAGGTTCTTCAGACAGCACAGAGCCATTTGGAGCTTGTTGCACAGTAGTTTACATTGTCTCAAACTTCAGCACCAGCTCAGTATTTTGCAGTCAGGTAGGGTGACTGCTGACTTTGAAGACACCTGAGAAAGAGGTAGAGGCACAGCCTAAAAAAGTCACCTACAGTCTTGATACAGCTTCTGTTAAATGTAAATTCCAGTAGACAACAGCACTTCATGTGATGCTGAGCCCTCTGCAAAGCATGTTGAAGCAGACAGCATGTCCAGGGAGCTCACGGAGAGGTTACTACCCAGTGAGTTATCCCATCCTCCTAGGACATTTGCTCTGAATCCAGATGCAGGAAGGATAAATGGAGAGGGCCATTGTCCTTCCCTCCAAGCTCAAATTCAAGCAAAGTTCACATCAGAGTAAAGTTTCTTTTGCTTAGCAAGCCCATTCAGTAAAGAGATTGTCCTGCTCGCATACAAATGCCAAGACTTTCAAAGGATGGTTTGAAGCACAGAGGATCTTAAGACCTGTATGGAGTTGTGATGAGACAGAGGAAAGGGCAGAGGACAACGCAGCAGCAGTACAGAGGACAGTGTAGCACACCTGAAGTGTCACTCCATTAAATTCTGTGCTGGTAGCTACATGATGAAGAGCTGTGGAAAGTTGAACTAAAACACAGGCGAGGAAAAAAGGAGGAGATTCAGAAGTTTGGGTCTTTTACCTTTCTTTGCTGATACTGACAAATGCCATAAGATTCAGTTGTGTTGTGGGGAGTAATCTCYGACTTCCAGGCTAAGTTAGGTTCAAGCTTTTGACTTAGAATCCTGCTCTTGGTTCCCTATTTTCCCAACACAAATCTTTTGTGACTGAGGCGGGTCAGTTATCTTGCAGAGYCTTTGTTCTTCATGCATACAAACAGGATAACACCTCTGCTTGACACAAATATTGTGACAATTCATATGTTGAAGGTGGTAAACTGCTACCATAACGGGGACAACACAGTCTTCGCTGCTGGTGCCAACGTAGCCCTGCAGTCCCTTGCTTTGTGTAGCCAAAAGACTGTGTCCCATCCATCATGCACAGAGCCAGACRTGCTTCGCTGGGCATCCGTGGCCTCCAGGCGTGATGAGCACTACTTGCTCTGGGAAAGAAGCCAAAGACGAGGTGGAATCTTGCTCTGTTTTATTAATACAAGAGTCAGGCTGCGCCTTAACGAATTTACACAGCGAGTCATTCCTATTTTGGTGTGTAGTGAATAAAAGCAGCATGCAGAAAACCATCAAAGTTTAGGAGGAAACRAGGAGTTTTCTGCTTTGTTTTTTCCCCTTGTGCTGGCGCAGTGCCTGGCCTAGCAGGMTCCCTTATGTCTTTGAAATCCAAGCAAAGAGTTAACAGTCATCCCAGCTGAGAACACTGAGCAGTGGCCAGCAACAGCCATTAACTTGTGCATGCACTGCTTGTTTATTGAACTAATATCCCTTGCCCTCTATTTTTGTTGTAAGAGAAAAGGCCTTTTATTGTTCCTAACACGGCTGTGTTTTATTTTTGGGGTAATTTTCAACTTTGCTGTTCTTTGTCCCCTACCAGGTGGYGGTCATCATGCTTTTTATTCCATGGTTTTTATTGATTTGGTCAAAAGTAATTAAAGAGATAATTTGCTCTCAATTACATTTCCTTGAATTTCCTGAGGCTGGTAACGCTGCTCTCCAGCTGTGTCTTCCCCCAACTCCTTCTTAAATTGACTTTGTTCTCACTGTGAAATAAAACAGAATGGCATGTTCTTTTTTTGTTTGTTGGTTTGGGATCRAATAGAGACTCTGTGCTGTAGAAGATATTGATCTGTTAATTTTATTAGAAACTCCTGCCTTGGTTCATGAACTTTCATGTTTTTAGCACAGCATTCCAGTGGTAATCCTGGGTAAGATTAGCAAAAATAAGCAACTATTTTTTATAGGTGTTTATGATATTTTTTCTGCTTTTGGAAGGTCCTTTGTACCTCTCAGTGTATCTTTTCAGCACCTCTGTAATATTTCCTCACTTTAATAAGTGCAAGGAGGAAAGGGGGATGACTGTGGTGCAGGAAAATTTCCTGGTTTTCTTTTTTCTTCAGTTGTACACAAATTACATTTTTTTCTAATGAAGTGGGTGGTTGACAATCTAAAATGCCTTTTTTTTGGATACARTTGAAGCAGATGAGGGGAGAACACCTGCAATTTTAACTTAAGTAATGGAAAATATCTAGAAAATTTTAGCTAAGTTTGGAGAATATTTTCATTGCCAGTATATATCAAAAATGTGAATAGAAGACTTTGGGAGTGCTGCAGAAAGTGAAAACTACTGGCACGTTGCCCAGAGACCATGTAAATGAAACGGATAAAAGCCAGACATGTAAGAGACATAAAAAGAGATGTCATATAGAAGTGATGGGCTTTCGGGGGCTTCTTTATCTGTTTGCACTGGCTGCTAAGGACACATTTCAAATATGAGCATTTTTCAGATCCCCTTATAATGGAGAGACTTTATGGAGCCTGTGAAGATGACAGTTCAAATAATGCAGTTGTTTAAGGGGTTAAAAGTAACTCTGGAGTAACTGCACTTACAACAATGGCATTACAAGCAAGATTAATTTGACTCGCTGATTAATTACAGAACAAATCTTACGAGAATAAGGCCARTGTTATTTGGAGGCAAGGAAATAAAAGGAGGGTTTCCCCAAAGGAATATGATAAGTGAAGGTAAATGGATGGAATAAACAATACYAGGCTATTTGAGCATGTTTCAGCCATGAAAATAAGCCTTTCTGTGCATGTRCTTTCCATCACTATAATATCTGAATGCTTCTTAAGTGCTAATGAGCAGGAAAGATTATTTTTCCCCATTTTGTGGATAAGGCGTGGAGGCACAATGAGCTGAGATGCATGTGCCAGAATTTAGTCAATAAAAAGACTGCTGCTAGCCGGGATAAGGTGCTAAATGTTTTATTTAGGGTGTCAGAGGAGATCTGACAGAGGTGAAACTGTATCTGCTTATTCCAAATCTTATTCTCATGTCCTTGCTAGCAGACAACTTTTCTCTCACTTTTCAGCTGCCTCCTTCAATGTCAGCGCTGCACCCGTATTGACAGGGACRTGTTCACCGGAGGGCAGAGCGAGACCTAGCAGCTCTGAAGCTCCCTCCCTCATCCACACTCCGCAGGGTAAAGTAATGGAATGAATCCCCTTCCCATCCACAGCAGAACCACACCTAACCCATCACCAAGGAATGGAAGCTACTGCCCCAGCTCTGTAGCTTCAAGTGCTCCCCTTGGCAACAGCAGTTCTTGACTGCAGAGTGCTTGGCATTACTGATACAGCACTGCACAACCTGAACAAATTGGCTGTCTCTACCCTTGATGCTGATGCATATTTATACGTGTGGAATTTTTTTTTTTAAGCTAAAGGACTAAAATAGTATTGCTCGTAGCGCTAGCTTAATTTTGTACAGCATATTCTTCTTTGCCAAGGAGTCTGGGTTTAACTGCAAATTCCCTTTGAGTCTTGCTGTGCTTGTTCTGTGTTTTCATGGTCTAGCAAAAGGGCAGAAATGGGTCAGTATCCAGCAGCAAGCAGTAGCATTTAAAAAAGAAAAAAAAAAAGAGAGAGAAAGAAAGGAGAAAAACCCAAACCTTGAATGCTCGGTGAGCGTTCTGCCAATAAAATCAACATTTAGAGTCCCACCTGGAGAACAGTAATAGTCATCCATATAGGCAGTGCTCCACAAAAGCTTTCTGAACTTATTTGTATAATTAAAAGTATATTTCCTCTTGCATTTGGATGACTGAATGGGTGTTTTGTGATGAGACTGTGAGGCTTAATTTTTGTCAAAACACATTCATGCTCTGCAACAGTAATTGTAACGCTCCTGCTGAAATGATATGCTGGAAGCAAGCAGAGTGCAATAGGCCTGTCAGTCAGCTCTCTTTGGTAGTATCCTTGAAGCCACATGCCATATCCAACACAAATAGAAGTCAGAAATTACCAAGGAAACAGCTTCTTTCACAATCATAAACATTTTTTTTTTTAAATRTACCACCTAAAGGCAAGCTTATTGTAGCTCTGCTCTCCGTCTATAAAATGTACAGCCTCAGGAGTGCAAACCAGCAGCTCATGATATTTCCASAATAGGATCTGGAGAGCAAAGTTGGAAACTCTCCAAACTTAGAAAATGACGTCAGCAARGATGACAGAAAAGATGACAGCTGTATAATATGGACAGATTCTTCCTGTCCTATATTTCCTAATATGAAATTATCTGAATTGAGCAATTCTTAATTTCCAGATTTTTTTTTTTGAAGAGATGGTGGAAATATTTGGAATTTTTAGGGTAAGATCTCCTGTGTCTGTTATCAGTGGTTTGCTAGTGATTTGAAGCAAGCTACACTGAGGAATCATTCATCCAAAAATACTTCAAGGGTCCTTCTTTAAAAGATAAAGAAGATCCATAAAAAGCTGCCTGGGCCAGAAGGCRGGAACACCAGAGCTTTGTGTCTGCTTGGTCACCTCCAGCTCTGCAGGAGCTGAATCACAGACCATAGGATGGCATCGAGCTCCACCTACTGCAGCATTTCTGTAGTTCATTTACCTGTAGCTGCTGTGTCTAATCTGAAGAAAATTAACCTTAATCATTTTCATGGAAAAATATTGGGTCATTTCCTCAGGTAAGCTCACTCTGGGATGTATTTCATATATTGTTTTATGGTTGTTTATATGTTTTCATTTTTTGTTGTTTTGTACTTATGGAATTGAATGGTGTTCTATTACTTTGCTGTGCTGAAAGCAGAAAATGATCACTGAGGCCAAACTTCTGATATTTTAAAAGCAAAACACATGAATTGTGAGGAAAATCTACTGAAGTCAGACACACTACAAGTCCCTTCAAAGGCCATTCATGACTTCTGCACAGAGGCTGTTCAGATCACACCAGCAATCCATGGGCATAAAGATCACACATACCACCATTGCTTTGTCTCAGTGTCCCTATCTCTACACTGCAAATCAAAAAGTTACAATTACATAATTACATACGGATACCTTTTGGAGCTCAGAGTGCACCTTTCCAGTGAGCAACATTGCAATAAAAGACAAWGTTGTATAAATGGAAGCTGTTCCCCTCTGTTTTCACTGATAAGCCTGACTGGATCCTATTATCAGTGCATAGATAGCAGAGGTGACATGTGATACCTCTCTCTGCCTGAGCAACTCTACAAAGGCTGTTTTCTTCATTCCTCACAAATTGGAAGAACTGRCTGGTCAGCAGTAGGATAACGTCGCACCTTGCAAGAGGTTGGTCACAATTTATTTTCCTTCAGCAAATCCAGAGTCTCTGCAAGAAGTTGTGGTGAGAAACTGTTTCTCACAGCGCTCTGCAGCACTGAATCCAGCAATGCAGGTGACTGTGGCTCCAGAGCCTGCACTGGTGCTCATAGTTACAAATCACTGACACCTATGGCTGCATTCCAATACTCTTTCTTCTCGAGTACTATGTTGCTCTGTGAAACTCTTAATTCATTATAATAGTGACATCTGTCTCTGCTGCTGAACCTTGACCAAGAGCATCCCAGTTGCAAGAAAGAGCAGGGTCTTTGGTCTCTTGTCTTTGGCATCTCATTCGTTCATTTTCTCACCTTATCTGTAGAATATCTTATTTCTATTCCAGCTGYTTTGGCCTTAGTACAATTTCTGTATTTAATGTTTTAATTTTCTATTTGTTGTGTATGCCTTGGTTACCGTATTGSTGTCTGCTGTTTTCCAGTGGATGAGGACAATGCTCCTCATACTTTTAGTCTTTCTCTTGTTGCAGTAATTATATAGGAATATAAGTTGGGTAAAAATTGCCTGCCTAATCAAGATTCCAACAAGCAAAATACTCTGTGTATAGCTAAGGTGGCCAGCTGAGCTTTGCTTTGCTTAGCRTGAATAAATGAGCTCTCTGATTTAAAAACAGTGCAGGAAGGAATCACTGTTTTCATATCCTCTTAGTCTTAGCACCATGTACAGCTGTCTTCTGAAGTCTTATATTAATCTATCTATATATGCTTTTTTGTAGAGGAAGGAATAATATTCCACTTGAATAAACTGCTGGTTGGAGGGAGACTAAAAATGTTCYTGTGTTTGGCTCCAGGGCTTTTATGAGTCTGTGCCTTCCTTGTGAGGGAAAGCACAGAGCCAAGAATAGTGATCTATCACAGGGTATCTCTTCAGGGAAGAGTAATTACAGGCAAGTAATTTCCTATTCCTGGTTGTGGAAATTGGATTTTCTTTTTATGTTAGACACAGTAGTCTATCCAGCAGTCTTCCAGGAGAAAAGATATATTTTTTAACTATTCAAGCTTAGTACTATTGAAAGTCTATAAGTAATTTTAGAAAGTATATGTACAATTTGCACCATGGTTTGTTCGTGCATGCTTCAAAAGAGAGTGTATCTGTATGTCAGAGTTACTTCGTGACATTTTAAGTGCTTCTGCATAAGATTAGACTTTATTTTTGCTTTAGGTTGCGTATCTGTAGGGAAAATTGTTTGCAGCTTTTAATTCTGAAAATGATGGCCTGTCCCTATACAGGTAACTAGGAGTATGCTTTTATTCATTTTCTAGGAACCAGTGAAAAAAGATGTGCAAGAAGGACCACCAGAAGAAGAGGATAAAGTTACTACTAAGAAATTATTTTTGAATCTAAGGGTGAGACTCTATTGTTCTATTACTGATAGAGTTTTGATTCGGGATGCCAATGCTGAAAAATACCTATTGGAACATATGCACACATATGTGCATGCACAGCTGTATCATATACCCTTTGTTAATGTGTTTATGAAATGTCACAATGCCATCACAGATGATGACCATTTTGGAAAATGTTTAGTGATTGAAACCAAGCTCTTGTGCCTGCAAATATCCTCTCTTGTGCTAAGCTCTTCTTATTATCATACCATTTATTTTCAGTTTGATCTTTTTCAGTCTSGTCCACCAGAATCAGTGAAGATGCTTGCCCCACTTAGACAGACAGGAAAGGAACTGAAGACTCTTAGTAAAGCTCTTGCTCACTCAAGGTAAGGGAGTCTGGAGAACACAGAAGCCACTCAGTCACAGCTAAAAAGAAGACAAGAGCAATATTTGGTTCTGCAGTAGCAGMAGCTGGATTACAGGCAAAATAAGCAACTCTGCTAACAGCTTAGAAAAGACCATCTGTAGTTTTTACTTTATAGGATTTATGAATAGTCAAAGTGTTGTCATTGCTGGATGCTGAATGATTGTTTGATAGCCTTACCTGTCCTTGAATACTCTRTTGGTTTTGCGGTCTTTATAAAAATTCTTGTAAACCTCTCTGCGATCTTTTTCATGAAACAATATTATGCTGAGATCTGGTGATCAAAGTAGTCAAAAATAAGCATTTTTAGAACACACCCTCAATACCTYGAAAGGCTGTAGTGAAGATATCATAAAGCTGCTACAGAAATACTTGTGTGGGGATATTTGGAATATTCCAGCTTGGGTCTCGGGAAGATACTGACATAGAAGGAATAGATTTTTGTGGCCTTCAGCCTATGGGAAGTGGCTTATAATTGGACCTGTGTTTTGGCTCTCATATACCCTTCATCCTGCTGAATTTGGACAGCAGCCAAGCAGACAGGCTTTAGCAAAGGGTACACTCCCCGGTACGTACCCATATTTCTAAATGAGGTAAAGATGAATTCGGGCTGTGTTAACACCCTTGTTTTTCAGCATTGTCACAGCAGTTGCGGTTTAAGTTGACAAGACTGAGGCTTCACTTCACAATCACCCATTCTGATCACACTACAAACTTGCCATTGGGGACCACTTGTTTCCCCATTATTAACTTTTTCACATGCTAAACTATTTTAAGTCTCACAATAAGTGATTCTAGGGTTTTCTGTAGATTTTCCTGGAATCTTCTAACTTTCTTGATGTGAGTATTAAACTACGAAAAAATAAAAGAAGCATTTGCAACTGAAATAGCAAGCAGTAGTACAGAAAGATAATTTACATCTGCCAGAGTTTAATTATGGCCTGCTGCAAATAAACATTGACAAATTAGCAGTGCCAACCCCAGCAGGATACAGATTACACAGGTGTTTACAATARGGTTTGTAGATGCTAAGTCTGTGAAAAGCATTATTTGGATAACAATAACTCAAAGCAAGTGGTAGTAAGACATACAAAAGCTAATAATTTCTTAGGTTAAACSTAAGCAAATTGGCAGTTAAGAGAAYGTGTGATGTTGTATGATCATATTACATATTAAAAACAGGAATTATACTCTTGCATTGTTAGGCTGAGGTTGTAATTGCACAAAAATTGAGAAAGTTAAAACTAAGTTTTCTACAGAAAAATAACTATTTGCACATACTACTGCAATGCTACATACCCCCTCTTCATATTAGGTTGCTATCCGGATGTTAAAGGACTAGATCTGAAAGATTCAGGAACAGGAAAAGACACCCTTTTTAAAGTTACCTTTTTCATATGCTGAAGAAGCTCCATCTAGGTTTACAGGAAGAGAAACAGACTGGAAATGGTTTGTCTATGGTAAATTAAGGAAAAAATGTAAATCACSCCTCCAAGCACTGTTCCTTTTGCTCCTTTTTTCTGAGTATTGTGGCATTAATGTGTTRGGAATGTTGCATGGGGAAGGCAGAAATTGGGAGGGAGAGGAGAAAACAAGAAGATGATGATCTTAAGTCTTGGCTGAGCATCTAAATCTTTGTGTGACTTTGTGCAAATTGCTTGACCCCTCTGCACCTCTGTCAAGTGAATTGTAAGTTGGAATCGGAAACTAGGCAATGGATCTGAACTAAACTCACTGCATAAATATATAGCTTTTTAAATTGGCCTGGAAGGCTGAGTGTAAATGAGGATAACTTTTGTGACTGAAAACAAAAAATGGTTTTTTTCCACACAAGTCTAAGTTCCATAAATCTTGCAGAACCTCGTAGTCATGTACATGCAAGCATCATCTTACTCCTCTCCACAACATAGCCAGGTGTGAGGTGGATAAGTACTATTACCCCCATAGATAAKTTGTGAAAGTCACATTTGAGATGTAGGATTATCCATCCCTGGAATAGCCACAATTGGAACTCAGATATCTTGGTCTGTAAAAGCTTTATGTATCTTCTGGGTTTCAGCTGTGTCTGTTTCTCTGATTTATTAGTTCTTCAGATCAGCAGACTAAATCTGAGGATCCAGGAAAAGCTTTTTATGATCRTCCATTCCATCTCTCTGAGCAAGTGCAGTTGTTCCTATGATGGATGAAGTGTTTAGCCTAGGAGGCTAGAGACTTTTCTCAGTTTCTTGCACTACATTATGATAAATGCAGATTTACCTTCATTAAATATGTAGTGGTAGCATAATCTGCAAAGTAGATTTGAATACAGATTTTTAGTAACGTGAATAGATTTGATCTTGGTGTCATATCTTTTCTCTGAGTGATGAAAAACTCACCTATTATCCTCCTTCACCCCCAGGAGCCAATACAGCTAAAGACATAAACAAGATTTTATTCCTTCAAGTCTATTACCAGCAGAACTGTCAGTTAAGACGTTATCAGTCCTTATTGTGYGATACCTTTGGAGGACAGTAACGTGGTGCAGTTGTCACAAGTCTAATTTGGCTTGCAGAATACTTTTAAAGGCTAATGCAGAAAATGGAAAGAACCCAGCTCTGCTTTAATATCTCATGCAGAGTCCAAAGTGCTGACAAATAAGAAAATACCTACCTCTTGCAGCATCTCCTCCTACAGCATCCTCTCGGTTCATAAAATTAATTCACAGTTGCATTCAAAACTAACTTCATGCTATTTTAAATGCCTGGATGTGAATATTCTAGTCCATTACTTTTGCATTACTGTTGAAAGGTAGGAGGAAGATGAAGAGGGAAGAAATTTAATCTTGTGCTATTACACAAATAAATATATATTTATATTTACTGCACAGTAAATGATATTTTTACACAAAATTGTCTGTTGAAAAAAGGAATTTGGTTGGTCCAGGCCCGAATCAAAGCCTATTCATACACTCCTAAGGAAAGGAAAACTGAATCTGTGGTGTAAATCGTTAGGCTAKAAACTTTTTATTTCAATTAAAGCAGTCAGGCTTTCAGAATAGCAAGCTAATACATATTACAGGGAGTCAGTGAATACTAATCATCTTTGTGGATTTGTTTTTTGCTGCCTTTCTTCCTCATGACTGAAACAGAACACCCAGCAGTTGTCTTAATTGGGCATTAATTGATATGGATTCACAGAAAGTAGTGTCTGTGATCTTGCAGCTTGTTTGTATTAAAGACTGTAATGACACAAACCAAGAGGAAGTTTTTAGGAATAGAGATCACAGAGACATAGCACATTAGTATGAATTTTAAAATTATCTCAGACGTGTTTGAAGAGCCATTACTAGAACGGCCTTAGCTACATTCATGAAGCTTTAATATTCTATGTATGCATTAAAAACATAATTAAAGATAAACTTCCTAATTATGACCTCATGCTGCCTTGCATCAATATCCTCTTATAATTTCTTGAATCCTCCTGATGATACAGAAGCAGCTGATGATAGAGCACAGAGATTACTCATCTTTCATAAGTGCCAGTTGCTAATCTTAAGCAGAAGGTATTAGCAGTGCTTTTCCTCGTGATTAGTTGTACCAAATCACTTTAAGGGGACACCTGTCAACTCTCAGGTATCATTTTTCCAAAACATCACATTAAAATGTAAGAAGGAATTTGCATGTCTTTGTGCAGCAAAAAAGGGAAAAACATTTGTGAAGTGTATAGATAATGATCATTCTTGTTTCTTTATAGATCAATACATCTCCCTATCATAGACGATTGCYTGTATAACCACAAAGCCCTGCCTAATTTAACTAAGTATATTGCAAAATCAGATTAATTGGGTGGAATACAGTATGTCTGAAAAGGCAATACCTTTGTCCTTGAGCATCCAGATATCTTTTATTTGGAGCTAARAATTATATTTCCATTTCTGTAGTAGGAAATCTTCTCTGTGGCTTTTACTAAGACTGTGCAAACTCAGACCTGGACACTTTGAAATGACATTCAGCTCCGGGGGAGATCTTTTCGTACTGCTTTGTTCCAATGGCATCTGTAAATGTRATCCAGAAATAATGTTAAGTAGTCCGTGGTTGGGTGAGGTTGTATTGTGTGAGAACCAAGAAAATGGAAGTCTTTATGACTATTCATAACTTCATAGAGAGATGTAGGAACACCAAAAAAAAAAAAAAAAAAAAAAATTACAAAAGAATTGAAGGCTTGTGCTTCTTAATCTGTAGAAAAAGCAGGTTGCCATAAGTCACTTCTGCAGACTGAGACACTGCAAACGTGAGACACATAAGACACTGCTGCTGAGTGCTGTGCAAACGTGCTGGAATTTCTGTGGTTGTTAAATATCCCCATGAAARCTAGTCCTTAAAAATATGCATGTAGATCCAAATAAGACTAACTACAAATATTTTATTTGTGTGAAAAGGAGATAGGAAAGGTAATGGGAGAAAGTTGCAGTAATAGAAACTGATGGATTATATAAGGACCAGAAAGAGSTCTAGTTAGAAATACAATTTTTAATATGGAAAAAAGTGAGAAGAGAGGTAAGCTCCACAAGTTGGCCAGGTTGCCAAACTAATTTTCAAATGTTCTTCCTTGTATGAACTGCTGATTAATATTCTGTTCACTTCTCTCCCRGTTACTCTTTTTCATAAGGCACTGGGATCTGCACTGGGGTGCACAACGATGGTTGTGTTGGAGGCATTGGTTTGGTGCAGATGTAGAGCTTGAATACCTGACTGCGTAGATTTGGATTAGTTTCATCTCGCGTGAGATGTTTACGTGAGCTCCCTGATTTAGAAATGCAGTCACCATAGACTACTACTGTCACTGGATGGAAATAGAAACCTTGGAARGTGATTCTGATCCTGCATGGACATAATATCCTTCAGTTTGGGGGGAAGATTCATTTTATTTAGTGGAGGAAATTGAATGAACTGAATCTGAATAGATACTTTTCATAGAATACCTCCACTTTTAGAAAAGTAGGAGTGCTTGCTAGAAGAGTCCAACAAATCTGGCTGACTACCTCAGAAAGGAAGCAGAGGTGATGTGTGTAATTTGCCAGCCTACCCTTGTCCCCTTCTGACAGGGAAAACTAAAGAGAAAAAAAATATGTTTGTTTGATTACAGTTGTGTCTATTTTTATTAAATTGAAGTGCTGTTAAGTGCCTTCCAGGTTATCTAACTCCACCAGTTGGAGTTACAACTTGTAGTGCCAGGAAGATAAGGAGTAAAATTGACCTTACACGTGTCAGCATAAAAAAAGACAAGGTGACAGTCCTCTAAGCACAGGTACTTGTGAAAATGGCAGGAGTTGACAGCATTGAGCTACATGCTCAGAGAGAAAGAATCTGTACTATTTTAGGAGCCACAACAGCCTTAATGGGCAAAAAGGGCATGTTGGGCAGATGTATCATGTTTCCTGTAATTTAAAGAAATGGCCCCTATGCATCTGCTTCACTATRCTGCACTAGATGCATAAAACTAAATGTCAAACTGCTGGCAGTTTAAACAGGACTCCACTGGCAGCTTTTACTGCTTAAAATTAGGTGTTGGGTGTTTGTTTAAAATAGTTCAAGTTTCATGAAGGCAGAGCTCTAAAAGTCGGTTGGCCTTGAGAAAGCCCAGGCTGTGCTAAAGCAGCCTTGATGCTCGCAGCGACAATCACGCTGACCGCTACASTGGGGGCTAAGCAGTTTTCTTTAGATGCCTCTTAATATCTAAATGCTAAATGCATTCTCTGATTAAAATGATAGCTCCTACTTCAAAAAGCAGGAAATGTGCAGTGTTTTGGGGTTTTGGGTATGACCTCGCCTGTGCTAATGTGTGAATCTGTAACAGTCTTGCTTGAGAGGAATAAACAAGGCCACATAGACTTAGGAAGCGAGTAAGAGAGGCAATACTAACTGGAAAGGTGGGATATCAGCTGCTGATAGTAGTTTCCTCTGTATTTAATATTTTCTAATGTCAGTTGCTTGGAAACGGGTATTCTGTGCCCTTTTTCTGCTTGGCAAAAATCACTGTAATTGGCATGTTTCTAGTGCTGTCATTGCTAGCAGTTTGCAGCACCTTTTTTTTTTTTTTTCCAGAAGCAAAAATTTTATTTTACGTGGATGATGGCTCACATTAATTAGACAGCAGTCATGGGCAAAGACATCCATTTAAGTGTATGGATGTATGAATCATTATCGCTATCATCAATCACATGAGAAACTGCTACTCCTATCAACATCTCAACCTTTCTAGGCTGTTCATTTTAGTCTCAATCTTTGTTTTTTGTGGAAGAATATGTTTGTTTACGTTTGAAAATTTGTAAGTGGAAATAGTTCACTGCTTATTAGTTTGTGCTCTCTGTCTAAACGTGACAGTCTTATCCCATGCACCGTGACACAAAATGACACATCGTCACTGAATGTTAGAGCAATTCTAAGACTTAAAATAGATTTCCGTTACTTAGCAGTAAAATGTCATTGCTCTGCAAATACCCTTATTGTGGTAAGATAAAGCACTCGATTGTGAGATAGGGCTTCTCCTTTCACAAGAAAATCTTGAACCAGCAGTATGTCTGTGTCCAGCTCCATTGACCTCAGCGGAGCTCCACTTAACAAGCATCACCTCTTCATGGGCAATATGAACATAAAGTTTTTATTTTCCATTTTTACAGTAAGAAAATGGAGACACCAGAAAAATCTCCAGGTGATTTATTCTTCTGAATTTAAGTAATAGTTTCCTCAAAGCTTTTGGCAGAGGAGTTTAAAGCAATGCCTTGGAATGGTGCAGACTAATTTTTCTGCCCTTCCTTAGTACAAACTTTTTCTCTCTGTGCAGACCTGGAAGAACTTACCATCTCACCTCTGTTCATGTAATTTTCCAGAAACACCAGGAGCTGAAAACCTACTTGTGCCTACTCTCAACTTTGATATTTTTATATATATATATATATATATATAGGTAGTCAAATATATGTATGTTTCAACATCGCAGGACCTCCTCATTTTCAAAGGAGAGGTTCTGTCTCATTTCACAGGGTGAGCAGTATCTTCCCTACTTTAATGTCTTTGTAGCTAGTTTAAAAGCAACCTGAGACGTCTTTAAATAGATAGTAATACATTAATACATTCACCTAGTGACCCCTTTTACCAGAGTTTTGGGGGTTTTTTTTGACTACTGAAGATCTTTCTTTTATTCCTATGCTCTCTTCTGCAAGCTTACTGTAAATTTGCTCATTTTTTATTTATAACTTTTCCTGTTTCACGATTTATTTCAAGGTCAGATTTTCCCATGGCGGAATATATTTTTCAGATCCTGGGTTGATTTTTTTTTAAACCCTTATGGATAGGGAATATTGTACTCAACTGTCGGAGACTAAAATGGGAGGCTATGTCAGAATTAATGAAGGCATTTCAGGTTGTATTTCTTCAACTACGGAAACCAGATGATGATATGGTAAATAGCAACATATACCAGAGCTTCCAAAGGGTTATTAACTACAGTTAAATAGATCTAAATTTAATAATCCTGTGGTATTCATTGAACTTAAGATGATAAAATTAATGAATATTAATGCATAAATTATTTGGTTCTATGTGATTACTCAGCTACTAAATACTTATAGTAACATGTGTATTCCAGATTCTCCATTGCCTAATGTGTATACCTGTTCATATCTTTGTAACTTGGCTATATACACTACTAAAACAGATTTTTTAAAATTATTTTATATTAATATCTTTATATTAACTATACATAGTTGCAAGCTTTTTCTACCCACAAGGAAGACTTCCAGGAGGTGACCCAAACTCTGTGCAAAGTTTAACAGCAGGACTTGCTAGCTCAGTCTCACCTCCATGGTGTTAGGTAATTTTGTGGTGTAAGTAGTGTGAGTATCCTGTAAGAACTCACTGAGAATATTTTGAGTGAACAATGCACTAATTCTCATTTAAAGGAAAATTATTGTAACTTTCTCAGCATCCATAAGATGCAAAGCAGTCTTAATATAAATTCAGCTATTAAAATGCAGCAACTGCTCAAATGAAGTCCAGCATGTAATATTTTATATCCACATCATATAGTATTCGGAGGACTGGAATGGTAAGTGATCTGTTCCAAGTGAAACAGCAGTGAGGACAGTAGCATTTAATTATCTGAAATTTGATGAGAATGCAAACGTTCACACTTGTGCTCCAGCAGAAGCTGCCCTAGGATCCTTAATGACTTCAGGTTGTCAAAACTTCCATTTCTTTATACATTCAAGAAGACAGCCCCTCTGGTACCACAGTGCCCACTGAAAGCAGGGAAGGACAGAGATACCATGTTTAATTCAACGGCAGCAATCTTTCTCCCTCTTCCTCCAGCTGATATTTGAATTCTTTAGGATACAAATACTCAACAGCTTCGGTGAGAGCTGTAGTGGGATCACAGCCCGTGAAGGTATAGATGCAAGTAATTTAGTGTTCATTTAGAACTGTTTTTTAATCCGTGCCTTTGGTCTGAAATAGCCAGAATATTTAATATAGTTTAGYTGTATTTATTGTAGTTTCAAAATTACTGCCTTCTGCGCTTTATGTTTTGTATAGAGATGTATTGTTATATTACTTTCTCTGCTACAGAAAATAGTTCTCAAATATTACTCAGAACGATTCCTTTAAGTGACAACGTGCAGGAGATGGCACTTGGCTTTCATCTGACAAACGTTAGCTCATATTCACGTTGTTAAAAGTGCAACAAGTTTGACAGTGCCCAACTGACGTTCACCTTGCGACACCACTAGCAGAGGCTGACATTGTACCCAAGGAGATCCTTTTACTGGTTTAGCAGGCGATGCTGCCAGTGGAGATTGACATGTTTTTTTGAAAATATAAGAAGTGACATTAAGAAAGCCTGTGCTCTTAATGGCTTTGAGTAGTGCCACATTGGTTTAATTTATATCTACAATTGGCTATGGAAAAGCCCCTGGAAAAGACTAAAGTCTTGCAATATAGCGCCTAGAGCAGAGGATGTTCTGCCATTAGCTTTTTTGATCTAAAGCCTGTGTCCATTAAAACAGGAAAATAGCAGGACCATCTTATGAGACAGTGTCTTAACAATTCCCACAGTCAGAGAAATGTTAGGTGTTCAGTTAAATTGTTTGAGAGATAAATATTTATTTTCCTTACATTATTCACCATGGTCCTAAGACCACCTGGTATAAATAAACTGCAACTCCATTGCTTCTCAGGGAAGGGGGTTGGGGTCAATTAGAAGAGGGAGTTGATGAGATTACATCTTCCCTAGTAATCACTGGCTGAGCTGAGGACAGTTGTAAGAGATGGGAGCAAGCACATGGCTGGGTAGGTTTCTGTCCACCTTCCTAGCAACTTCATTCAACCTTGAACAGCTGAGCAGGAATTTTGGCATCACAAGTACAGGACTGTACAGCTTAGTGCTTCGGTAAAACACCTGGCATTTTTTGCATACTAAGTGGATGTGAAGTTGTTAATAACTGTAAAACTTGATCTTCTGGGACAAATATGTAAATGATGTGATTCCATAGCATTTAGTGAAGATGTATTTAAGTAAGATATATTAAAATACAGTCTAAGAAAAACAGTAAGTATCTAGCATGTCTTGAGCCTGGTGGCAAAGTTTCTGGCACTTCTTAATGTTAGTCTAGCACCAAATTTAGGATTTAGATGAAGTAACGATTTTCTTTTATTTTTGCGAATCTTTCCTTACTCAAAGAAAGACATCAAGAAACACTGATCTTTGGTAAAAGCTCAATTCAGCAATACCTCAATGGCTCTGTATTACAATTAGCTGTTGATCCATAAGGGATTTAAAGCGTAATTTAATAAGAATGTGCTAACCATTATAATGTGTATGTTTGCAATCAATTTTCTGTATTTGGAGTCCACTACTGCGTCACTCTTCTGTGCCTGACACTGACCCTTATCTATAGTGATATATTCCTACAGAGAAAACTGAAGCACTCCATTGCACACTTAGTGCTCAGAAAAGTCCAAATTTCCATGCTGACAGGGGTTTTAACTTACAAAAATGACACATCCTTTTGTCTGTAAAGCAGGTGAAAATCTGTGTGGTGACTACAGCTGCCTGAAGCTCAATTACTTTAATAAACGTGTTCCAAGTTTCATCTCRATCATGTTTGCATTTTAATGAATGATTCTCACCTACTTGTCAATTTGGCAACCCAGCTAAGTTTATTAAGTTATTGTATAAATGGGTATTCAGAAGCCAAAATTTAATGCAGAAATATATGATGTCCTATTGCAGCAATGTACTGTAAATCTGTAGTACAGAAAAGCACATTGATCAGCTGTATATTTTAAGTTTGGTTTTATTTTACTATTTTTCCCACAATAGTAGTCCATGAACCTTCAGGGTTAGTCATAAATGTCTCAGAAATAAACCTATTGAATTAAGAAAGGATTTTTTTGTTTGTTTAGATGAATTCATTATAACAGATTTTCTGTGTGCTGCATTTCTACTAATTTTATTTCTTGGTCAGTACTTGGAGATAATAGAGCTACTTCTTGTAGTACTTGGGACTTTAAGTAAATCATAAGTTGAAAATGTTTGGTCACTGTGCATAGCTGTSCTGTTGCTATACTAAAATGAGCATTGATTTTACTGTATCTGTATTAAAGCCTTCTGTCTTAGATAAACTATACAAAATTATACTGATTGTACTTTGTCACTTTTATGCATCTTTCTCCAATAATATTATGAGTTTCTGTTAAAAAAAAAATCCTGCCTAGTTAGTAATTAACTTTCTTTTTGTTTTTGATTCATGTAATAACCTTATCGTTCAGTGTTTGTGCTGTTGTAATGCAGGGCTACAGCTGTGCTTTAATCCTTAATAGCGGATGTTTATATCAGTGCATGCAGAAAACAGGAAAGGCAAAATGGATATTTTTTTTTCCACATGTAAGTAGCCAATGTTTGGCAGAAATGAGAGAGAAAATTACACATAAAATAAGATTTGGAGTTTTTTCAAGTGTTCTTATAAAAAATCAAGACAGTCTGACACAACTCTAAAACCCTTGTGTTTTTCTAAAGCTTGCAGCATTTCTTGATAGAGATGTGACTTTCTCATAGTGGCTTTGTACTTTCTTATTCCCTAAGTTAGGAAAGAAAGATCCAGATGAGAGGTTACCATTATTACCAAGGTGGAACCAGTGAATTCATTGCCTGAAATCTGCTCTCCATATAACTTTCAGGTGCTTAGATCTGTATCTCATAAGAAAAGGGAGTTATTACTTCTCACTAAAAAGGAGTGAAACACAACTTTCAAGGACATTGTGTCTAAAAGAATCAATACAGCSCATTGACACTTAATCCAGAAGTCAGCAGCACTTAAGGGGCTGTGTCTTTGCCTGGTTAGGATGCTTGTCTGACTTGGATCAGCTGCTGTTTTCTAGCTGACATCTTAATCAAAGGCTATAGAGTCATCACATGCCATATCCACTTAGTTGCCTTAGCTCATCTTTTCTTTTTTGCCTTTACTGCTGTCCTACTGGGAGTGCATTATGGTTTCCACTTTATTTCCTCTTCTTATGGTAATATCCTACCTGTTGTCTTCAGCTCACTTACAGGCTTCACTGACGTCTTATCTGTTATTAATAGCGGGACCTTCTGACAGCAGGTGGAATTGAGCAGCCACCAGGTACCTTCAGGACCGTGACTGTCAGCCTATGACAGCTTAAACCAGTGAGGGACTCAGTGCTCAACTGGCTGCTATAAATCAGAATTGTGGAATTTTTACATCAAGTATTGGAGAGAGCAATGCTGAGTTCCATATACTTAATAGTTCATCAGTGCTGTGCAGAGAGATAGCTAACAAAGATCTGCTGGGGATCTGTACACTGACCATCTCATGGTGACTTTTGGCAGGCGTCATATCACTGCAGTGAAGCAAGGGAGAGGATATTTTCATATGCTTCACCAAGAATCTCTGGAGAGGAAAAATGCATTGAGAGCAGCACAGCAGGCTCAGGACATGAGATGGAGAACTACGTGTCAGGCCCCTAGATACTCATCTGATGAGGAGTTTGAGGAGGAGATAAGTATGTAAGTCAACTCAGAGGGGTTTTGGTGGTCCAAGGGCAATGGTTTTAAAAAGCAGCTCCTTTACAGCCTGTTAACTGACAGTTTGAAAGCCTATTTTACCTGTCCTAGTTCAGACAAGAGAGTGACATGCTGTGGCAGTCCGTGTTCATTATAGGAATTTCTATTCCTTTTTTATGTTGTTTTCCTGACATACTATGCAGAAAGTGGTAAATTTTTGAAAAGTAACTATATTCTGTCTCTGCTAACTGTGTAATCCTGTCCTCCTTGCTTTAGAAAGGTATTTGAGGTTTTCATACATCTTTACTGCCTTTAAAATGCAAGATGATGCTTTTAACATGACACCCTGATTCAGAATCACAGAGGAAAAATTTTCGAAAACACAGTTCTGGAGGAACTCGCATTTCCTGACAAATGACTCTTTATAGACCAAAAGGCCTATTGTAAAGGTTTCATTCAGTTCCATATACTGTGCTCACTATATTTATAAGTGAATATTTTCTGTGATTTTTAAGTTTTGTGGTTGTCATGATTTACAAGTATAATACATAATAGTAAAAAATAGAAATGTTTAATTTCTGATATTAATTACTAGCAAATTCTGTACTTCACAATTCAGGAATGCACTTGAGGGGTTTTTTTTTGCATTATTTTTAAGCAGGAGAGAAGGCATGTGATGGCATGAATATGGTAAACAATTGTATTGGCTCTGTCTTCATTTCACATACTCTTTTTCTAGCTTCTGTCTTTCTTTCCCACAGTCCTGCAGTCCTGACAGAGGACCACTCCCAGGGAAAGGTAGTGAAAAGAAAGAGAAGAAAGAAGATGACTTTACGCTCTTTCACTCCTGTTTATACCAGCGTCTTGATTCCAAACCMCACTGAAGCAAAAAGGTATGTTTGAAGGCAGATTATATTCTGCATGTGTCTTAGCAAGACGTGTGTAGAATTCAGGGTAACAGAAGCACATAATTCATGCACCAAAAACCTCTGTTCATTTCATGAACATAATTCCTGAGAATTCCTGAGAATTGTTTTTACTGATAGCAGCCAATTTGGCTGCTTTCTCCTAAGCACAATGCTGTTGGAAGGTACTTTAGAATCCCAAACCATAATAATCCAAATAATATTTTTTTTGAAGGTCAGTCCTAGCAGTCCTCCAAGTGGTCCCATTGTCAGAAAAGTCAAAACCTACTTGACCACACCAGCGGTGCACTGAGGTGTTGACCTCTAGGTTGGTCTGCWCCCACTCCAAGTCTTCATTCCCAGCTGCAGATGCTGCCATCATAAACACCAAAAAGAACTTTGTCTTTTCGCGTAAAACGACAGCATTGTTCTATGTAACCTCCTCATAAATTTTCAAACTTATGTCTTAAGATTATCGTTAACAGTCACTTATTTCCTGATTGCCAGCAAATCAAGAACCTTTGCTTGTATGYTTTAATGAAAGCAATTCAGCAGAGACTCAGTTTTGAAACTACTCCCACACCTCCCCTGCGGCTTGCAAGGGCAGTGGTGGGTGCAGCAGACTGGCAACTGGCTTGGGGCTGGGTTGYACACATGTGGTACCAGATCTCCAGCTCCTTCTCATGTGGCCCAGGCACTGGGAATAGTTTTGGTGGTTTGCAGGTTGTTCGGGTATTTGTGCAATGAACAGCAACTTTTCATCTCTTCCCTTCCTAGGGTGGCACACCAGATTGAAAGCCCTGTCTGGCTTGACAGTTTGACTGTGTTTCCCCAGTTTTTTAGCAAAACATTTCTGTTTATCCTCCTCTTYGCAGTGAACATCTTTTCCGGCAACTCTGTGCCATACACTGGCTTTTGGAAGCTTTGACTCTCGAATCCGGCGGTTCTATGCATTCCATATTAACCTGCTGGAATCCAACGTAAGTCTGCAGCACAGGATAAGTCTTGCAAGGACTGAAGAGTTTGAGTTTCTTTGTTCTTGATACATTGTTGGTGCCTTCTTCAGGTAACAGCTGTTTGAATGAGATGTTGGTTGAGCCATGCAGCATGAACAACTTGTGCTTTGACTTTGCCCCTGTGCAGTCAGCAGGGAGTTGTACATTCAAATCAGTAGCACAGCATGGCCCTCAATTATTACAAGTTGCAGAACTAGCAGAAAATACTGAGCTTTCCCAGCCAATTTTAGTTAATTTAGCCATGTTTTCTTTCTCCTCCTCCCCTTTGTTTAATAATTATGCACATGAGATACATGTAGCAATATATGTATATTTCTGCAGCCTTCCTTAGAGGGTTATTCCTGTGAAATAACTATGAATTTCAGATATGCTGTAATTACAGAACAAAGCTGACTATTAAGTGATATGTACTATCTGGTTTTATTCTGTCAATTATGTATGACAGTGATGGGTACTTGAAAAGATGCACTGCTGCTGAACTTTTATACTGTTAGGAGTAAATAGTAATTTAATTTCTAAACATCTTTCATCAATAAATACCAAATAGTTGACACTGAATGTATTTAAATTATTCATGCCTGGTAAAACAGTGAACAGTTTATTCTCTGATTTGCAGGGTAAAGCTCTTCAACACTGTTTTGTTTTCTCCTTATATTCTCAGTCATTTAATTAACCAGGACAGTTTGCCTGTGTACGACAGAGGTGGATAGTACTCGTATGCAGAGTGAGACGGGTACCAAGTAAACTCAGTCCAGGATGTGCTGAGGATGAGATTTTCACACCTTTTCCCYCTTTTCACATATGAGAAGCAATAGAGAGAGATAAGAGAAACAATTTTCCAGCAAGTCTCCAGATACTGGCTGACAACAGGGTATAAGTGCATAGGACTCTGGATTAATTTCCAGATTCTAGAGCAGAGCAGTCTCATGTGGCATATTGTGYATCTGGTGCTGTCTGTAACCTCACTTACCTCTCCTTTCTCTCCTTGCTCACTTTGCTCTGCTTCTTCATTTCCCTCTGCTGTAGTGTACCACCTCATCTCTTATATATTCTCTCTTCCTTATTATTGCACTTAAAATGAGAGAGAAATTCATGTAAAATGCGCTTCTGTTTCTGTTCACTTCCCATCTCCTTCATCTTTGCCTGGCTCAGGTTTCTTTGGCTCCTAACCGGTTCATCATCCCCTAGTTCATGTATTTGATCTTCAAATTCTTCACTCTTACCATTCCAAGAAGACAGGGTTTGTCTTCTTTTCAATGCCTGGATATCATCAGATACTGAAAATAYAGAAGATAACTGTCTCTCAGCTCTCAGTTTTGATATATGTTCTTGAAGATACAATTACCAGGAGTCTTTCAGTCTCTGAAACCTCTCTTTATAGTGTGCTTGTTGCAAACAGAATTCCCAGCAAATTTGACTGCTATTCTAGCGTCTSTCTGTTGAATATGTTCCTGCTGACCCCTTTTTATCTGGTTGAATCTGGGAGAAATTCTGTAGAGCAGAAAAAAGAACATCTTAAACACTGTGATACCCTTCTCACAAATGGTACTGTCTTTTTGTACAGCACTAAAGCATTTAAGTGTTGAGACAGTATTTTCARTTATTATTAAAGATATTGAGCATCTGAAATTAAATTGAAATTTACCTGAAAGAGGGAAAAACAATCATAAATAACAGAAAAACGTCTTGATGTGGGTGTCAAAGGTGGAATATTCAACCCCAGTTTTAAGCAAAAATGCAAAAGCAAAGCAAAGCAGTCTTGAAGTGTGAAGCATGAAGCATTCTCAAGTTCTGCTACTTGTGCTACTGCTATCAGTTCCACTTCTGAGAAGTTAAACCTGCCGTCATTTCTATYCATGAAACCTTGTTACAGTGTAAAAAAAATTCTTCTGTGCTTGCACAGAGGAAGCTGAGAGCATAATTTGACCTAATGCATKCATTGTAATTTGTAGTACAAATGACTGTGCTTTCCTAATACTTTTCTTCATTTGTGASTCTAGCTTACTTCTGGCTTATACTTCTTGCATTTCCTTCCCCTTTCTTGAAAGTGAAGATACATGTCACAGTAGAGATCAGCTTCCATCTATCCTCTCTTTATTTCATTTCATTTCTTAAAAGAATTTGTAGTAAAAACAAGAGTCTGGAAATGGAAACTAATTAAGTTGTTTTCCACTTAGGGACCCTGGTGGCACTAAAAAAACATTAGAAGAAATTGAAGAGGAGAAGTTAACAACCTACATGTGGGAGCTCTTTATTACAGACACAAAGGTAACCTCATTACTAATATCTTCCTTGGGATCTAATCCAACTTTTTGAGCATTCATTTTTCTTTGTTTTGTTGCATKAATGGAACTCCCTGATACGACATACTGTGCTCTGGATCTTGTGACCACAGAATTCATGTCTGTGTTTTGAAGAAAAACCCATTTGATAGGTAACAGGAAGAGCAATATGTAGCTGTTCAGACTGTGGAAGGTGGGGCTTGGCCTTAGTGATAAATATTGATGTGAAAAGAATTAAATATTCTGGGAAAATGTAACTAAYGTCTTGTTTGTGTTTTCTCCCTTTTTTTTATGAGTTGGTGATCTGACCCTGTTGATCCATCATCACAAAGCAGTGCTKGTTTTAGCAGACCTTTTTGAGTCTGAGGAGGATTTTAGTGGGGAGTTTGTCTTTGAGACCTCCTCCTGATAAATTCTCCTGATGACTTGTTTGGTTGCCTGTTAATATATAATGTAAGATTAAATTGGGAAATCAAATGTAGATGTTTAAGCATTTAAAGAAAGCAGAATTCACTTGCAGTTAGGAAAGCTAAGAAAAGGAGAAAATGAACCATTCAGATGAAAGTCTTAAAAACTGCAGCATTAGCTGAGAGGAAGTTGAACTGATGAAGAGAACATCAAACTAAACTGTAGACAGCGATCTGTACTCCTTTGATCGTTCTGCTGTGATAGTCCATCTTTCTGAAACCACAGCAAGTGTTTTTGTTTGAAACTACTGAGATGACTAGATGAAAATGAAGGRCGAGTGAGTGATGTTTAGGAGTATAATTAGGAGAGCTAGGTAAAGCAATATCAATGGGTTCCAGTGTTCCTCACTCTGTACTACATCTATATTTTGATCTTCAGCAGTTTGCCTAAGCTTTTAGTTCGTTGCTTTGCCGCCCTGGAAGGCTAAATTGGGCAAGTTTTGTGAAGTGCTTTCAGATCCCCGAGTGAAGCAYGCTTTTTTGAAATACGAGCTGTTGTTACGTGCAGGCTATTTGCTCTTGTTATTTGTCAAGCACCTGCAGCTTGTACTCTCTTGACATAATAATTAAAATGATTTAGTAGAAGCTTAKGATTTCTGTTGGGGAATAAGCAGCAAGAGTTGTCAAACTTCTGAAAGACAAAGATGGTGTTTTTATGCAAATATTCTTCCTGCTGATAGTAAACAGAGAAGGAAAGTCAGTGAGTCACATAAATAACAGAGTTGTTTCTAAATAAGAGATTTTTCCATTTTTCCTTGTAGTCTTACCAATTCTTTAAAGTCAGGTCCAAATGAACAAGAACAGAGGATTCCGAAGTGCATGTCAGTCTTGTCTCTTTTAGTATTCACTTTGCTGTGGCTTTTCTTTTTCTTGCTGCTTGAATCAGTGACAATATCTTTTCTGTTGTCTTTAATTTACTTGAACGCTGCTTTCATATTTGCTTAGAAACTTCCAGTGAATGCATGGGGTTCCTCCAGGGGCAGTTGCTGTATGATACATACTGTTCTGATTATCAATCCTGCGGAATTCAATCTGCAGAAGTTCTACATTCCTGACACTGAAAATTCATTTGCTAAGCTACTGAAGAGGGGGAGAGGAGTTCTGAACATTTATCAAACTGCTTTGACCTTTACCTCTGTGAACACGAGAAAGGTGCTTTATTCTGAGCTCTCTGCAGCTGCAGTGTTGTGTGTTTACAAATTAGCTTAATCTGTTGGCATTAGTGCCACACCAGAAGAATATTTGAGAAAGATCCCAAAATGAAGGAGGTGCCATCCAAGTAATCAACTACCTYGTTAAAGTCTGAAAAAAATCTGTGAGGTTACAGGAAGGCCAGAAGGGCCTTAWGTTGGAAGTGGTTATGGAAATATGATTCTGTGCTGTCAAATTTGCYATAGAAATCCCCTCTTTTATTTTCATTCTTTCTCGTATGCACAGAAATTCACCCAGAAAGCACGACACAGTCCACTTAGCAAGAAGATATACAAGACTATATCTTCTCTGGGCATCTCTCAGCTTAGTAGTCAGTCATCTCCTCATACTCAAACTCCTCCTGACGGCACACCACCTCTTGTCTTCTGCTCTGAAGACAATGTCAACATGAATATAGCTTCATCTGATGTTACAAGTGAATCAGCACAAACTAAAGAAGAAGAAGAAACTCTTTGTCCTGGTAAGTTGCTTTTTTGACTGCCAATAAAGTATGTGTTTGCTTTCAGTGTGACTAGGAAGAACCAGCTACAAAGACCCTGCTGGATATAGGAGTGTTTTCCTCCTCAAGCTTACAGAATTTTGTACAGTTCTTCATGTCATCCTCCCTGTTAGTAAATTGATTTAAAGACAATATAATCCCATGTGGATATCTAGTAGGAGTTTTAATTAATATTCAGATAGGGCACTGTGTGATCAGACTGTTTTCCACATCAGTAATGCCCGACAAGAGATGAAAAAAAGTCAAGCTGTTCTCTGGCRTAACCAACTGATGCAGTGAATTTTGACAAGGACAGCAGAAATACATACCTGTTTAATTTTGGAATTTGTTACTCTGTATTCCTCCTACTCATCCATTGGTAATTACCTGCCAATGACAGAGCTGACAGAAGAGTTTATCTGACAACTTGTAATGCATTTCAGTACAAAGGCAAGTAATTCTTTCCTCTTCCTCCTGACTCAAACTGGAACAGATAAGCACATTAGCATTTAGTACTGCCAAATTTTCTTTTAAATTGATGTTTATATTATCATTATTAGGCTGACATCGTGCTCTGCTAGTCTTTAAATTACCTCTCAGGAAGGAGGTCTTGGAGCTATTTGGAATAGTTCTTTGAATGTGCAGTAATCAAAAGGCAAAAAGAAGCTAAGAATGGTAAGGAAGGAAGTGGGAAACAAAGAAAACACTGTTATACAAAAGCACAAAYGTATGGTATGTGCTTCTCATATTCTGGTCCTTCGAATACGGGTTGTATTAGAGCTGTAGCTGCTGAGAGCCTCAAGTTTGCTGTGGGGCATGAAGAAATACTTAGTGGTGTCTGTGCTGCCTGGGAAGGATGTTCTGTGCACCCTTTAGAACAACATCTGTTACATAATTGCCTGTGATTTCAGGCTGTCCTGAGCAGCCCTCCTGGTCCCTGGGTCTAAAAATTATGCAAAGCTAATTTCTGCAGAACAACTCTGTAGCAAGAGTTGGAATAGATAACAAATTCTGTAGCTGCTAGGCTCATGCTTAGTATAGGATTCTTATTATAGGATGTTTCATGGAGAAGTCAGAAGTGGATCACAAGAAGTCAGCTGTCCTGTACCTTTATATTCGGAATTCACAAAACTCKATATAACTCATGCAGACGTGACATGGAGAGCACACACAACTCTCACCTACACGCATACATATATATATGTATATAAAAGTGGGAAAGGATTTTGTTTTAGGCAGCTAATCAGCAGATACATCTGAGCGTGACTCTTACAGAAAGATTTTAATTTAAGGAAAGCATTGATAAGTGTGTGTGAAGCCTTTTGCTCAGTTGGAATTTAGATGCTGCTATTTTGGGACTGCTGCAGTGGAATGGCTGCTCATGCAAAAAAACTATATCAGTCCCAAAGTTTGGAATGCTTCATTGGAGGCTGCAGTCTTTAGGTCACTGCTGAGGTTGTCTCATTTATCATTCAGTCCCCATCTAATCAGTCCAAGGTTTTAYAAATGTAGATTAGTGTTCCAAGCTGGCTACCTTCACTACATCTACAAATTGTCTTTTTCTGTACATAGAGACTGTATCATCCCTGGTCTGAATAGCACAGTACTAAGTGTAAGCCTAATTTATCATGGTTACTGCMTAATGAAGTATGTGTGCATGCAAATTAGTTCAAATGACAAACGTTTTCTTCACCTTGGGAGGTAAAATGTGAGGCCTGTRTCTGAGAAATTAAACACTAACCATGTTTTATCTCCAAAGCTTTTCAGACAGCAGTTTAGTTTTGTAATTTCCAGTCAAAARCATGCTTTTTAAAGAGTTATATATATTTGTAAAAGGATCTTTTATAATAAAGCTTATACTCAAATTTGAGGCTTGTCTTGGGAGCTGATTAGTGTCGTAGCAATGAATTGGTCATTGTTGGATTCCTGCAAAACAGGTAGATGTTTTCCCTCTCTTTCACATATGATGAACTTTAAGGAGCTTTTTGAGGCTCCATCGACTTGCGGCAGAGGTGGGGATCACAAGCCCTCTTGCTGCAGATTGCAGTCAAGTGAAATTACTGCAATTGCCTTTTTCCGCCCCCCCCTTCCCTCTCTTTTCTAATTAATGCCTCACTAATTGCCAGCTGTGGAGCTCAATATTTCAAGATTATTMATTTCTTCATTCTTTCCAGATGGAAAATTGGAACAGGTTCTGGAGCTACAAAATGTTTCCTCATTTCTGTTTCTTCCATTTTATAAATATCTATGTAAAAGGTAATTAATACTGTCTACTTCTCTTTTTTTCCACAGATGAAAGAACAAAGCTCATATGTTCAACACTGATTAATGAAGTGGGTGTCCAACTTCAAATCAAGTTTAAACTTCAAAACTTTAGTACATATATACATACATATATATATATATATATATATATATGAAGAGTAACATGTCTCTTTCAGATATCTCATTCAGGCCAGTGCATGTGATATTGGTTCTGGAATAAAAAGGGGAATTCACTATCAAGTTGGCGTGTTTTTACAGAATATTTTTTGTCAGCCCTACAGAGGTTAATCCAGATAACACATGAAGAGGTGTCAAAAGACTTTTATAAAGAAGAAGATAGAGCTAAGAAGACTGAACTGCAAGGGTATGTTACCTGGTGGGTTTCTGAATGACTAGAGAAGAGAGGCAGCTTACCTCGACAGAGATTATGGTTTTTTTTTTTTTTTCAGAACAGCTTAATTCAACATTCAGTGAATTCAGAGGACAGTGATATTTCTTGGCATGGGTGATAGAATAGCCCATGCTACTGCTGGGCATGCAATATCTATTTTCTGATTTATTTTCAAATCATCAGTGTTTAATTTTCAGACGCCATAAATCTTGCCCTTTGCAAAAAAAGATCTTATGCTACAACAGCTCTGTAGGAATAAAGAGATTTTCTTTTACCTCCTATCATCTGCTTTTGGAGATTCACTAGATATGCCAAAGCAAGATGGTTCTTGCTGCAGCTGACCCCTTGGCAAAGAAGTGACAATATCCCAACTACTTCTTTTGGGTTGATTCTGTTTGATTCTAGCATTTCTGCATGTCACCTAAATTAAATAAACCTAACTCGGTGCTGTGGTAGTTTCCACAGCAGCAGAATGAGCACAACAAACCATTGTTATAATCAGACTTTGTAGAAGCATTTCTTTCATTTGGGTTGAGGTCAGGGGAGATCCTACTAATAAAAAAAAATGTACCTGCATAGCTCCAATAGATCTGTCATATTAAAAATGTTTGATCAGCACCTGTGGGATGTCTCGCATTCTGGGGAAGGCATATTGGACACTATTTTAAACTTTATCTTGTATTCCAGTTTGCCATTAGCGGCTCCGAAGGATGACAGAGTAAACATGGCACTTGCTAAGGAGCAGGAGAGCATCACACCAGGAGAGCACAAGGCCAGGCGGTAGGAGGAAGATGCGAATGTGTGTCTGAAGTACACTGTGCATTGTGTAAACTCAGCTGTGTGCGTGGAAAGCGTTTAGCACGCAAATGTCAGAGAGCATGGAGCATGTTATTGCAGTGAGACCGGATAACCAGGACCACTTGCAGCATATTTCAGTATATAGTGCAAAGGGGTTTTACCTTGGATTTTCTGTTACTATAACTGGTGTTTAAATGCTTGAATTTCTATCTTTGACAAAATAATTATTCCTCATTTTTCATCTCTTTTTTTTTTAGCAAGGTTAAAGCTAACATTTTTTTTTTTCCTTTGCAGTTCACTCGCTGTGACTGAAAGGAAAGATGGAACAACCACAGCAACAGCTAAAGAGCAGGAAAGTCCAAAGCAGATGAAAAAAGCCGATGGGTAGGCATACTGTGTGCAACACTGCATTTTCCACAGTCTTACTGCACTAAGAGTTTCATAGCTGCATGTCAGATAATATGTTGTGAAGTGATAAACATTTATTATCAAAGAAGTTGGCCTGTTCATAATATCTACTATTACTTGCAGTTAGCAATCTGTGTTTATATGGATTTACTGTTCCTGCTCCCTCACTTTGGATGATTTGTCAGGAACCAATGCTGTGTGTATTATGAGATTTACCAGGGAATGTGTAACTTGATGTTTACTTTCAATGAATATTTAAGAATTCCAGATGAAAATTCACTTCTGTGAACAGTTCTACTAATAAATCTCAGATCCAAATGATCCCATCCCAATGATGAACATAAACAGATTATGCATATAGGCACAAAGAAATGCATTTTAAGTTACTGGCAAATATTTGAAGGCAGCAGTTCTTTCATACATTTAATGCATTTTTAAAACCCTCTAAATAATTACATTTGAATTTTTACTGTGACTAAGGAGATGTCAGAATTTAGGCATCAGAGAACTGAGGTCCTTAGGTTCAGGTCACTGTGTATTCTGAGCGACACAGATGGTTTCTACAAGATGGTTACCAGAAGATGCTTAATTCCAATTTTCTGTGTTGTTTCACTTGCAGCTGCCATATCAGCTCTTTTATTAAAAGCAAATCGAATTTGTGTGCTGATGTGAGGCAAAAGTTCACAGCAGTACGTGAAGAAGCAGCTTCTTGTTTACATGACACCCTGGAGAGCCTTGAGAGGTAAGAACATAGTGTTTTCTATAACCCTAAAGACACTACAGACCTTGCATCTGACCAGGTTTGGGACTTGCCTTCAGGCCTTTAATGATGCATCTGGTGGTTTATATGGAGTGATGTTAAACTAACAGTAACAAGGATGGTCCAGAAACATTTTTGACTACCAAAGTACAAAAAATGTACTACAGGTTAAATATTTACAGTAGTTTTTTTGGATATTACTGAGATACTTTTGTGGCTATACTTACTCTGGATGTCATAATCCATTTCCCCCCAGGAGTGCATAATAAATTCAGCCTGCAGGCAATCCAAAGAACTGACATATTTTCAGTTCAGCAGTCACTGCATTGTTCTTCAGCATTGTTTGGACTCTTCTTATGCAAAGCCTTCTCTCAAGGAGGGAATATAAGAACAGCCTTTTCCTAGATCAGTGATGTTTTTGCTATGTTGAGCAGTCAAACTTTCTTTCATCTAGAAGCGTCATTTGTGATATTTTTCTAGGCTCTTTCTCAGTAAGCAACAGACCTGAGATCTCCTCTACACTGTTCTAAAGAATGTTATAGGCACTGTCTTCTTTCCTTTCTTTTTTCTTTCTTTCCATTCTTATGTTCATCTGTATGCATATACCTTTTGATTCAAAAATTTTCCTTATCTGGAGCTTTGTTCCTTGTTCTGTTCCCTGAGCTGCTGCTGTGACTAAGGAATTAAGACATTCCAGCATCCTGCTGAAAGGAAGGATAAGTCAGATGGAAATGTACTTCTTGTAGTTCTTTAGCTGTGTTCCATACAGCCTCACAAGCATATTGTGTTTGATCAGCATTTGAGTATAAGTCATTTATTGGAAAGAAAAGCAAGTGTTTGTTTATTTTTCTTATAACAGAGTAGTGCTTTTTGCAGGAATACATTAGCCCAAACTCAGCATAAAAGTTTAGGTCAGCTCGTCCATTTCACCTCTTTTATGTTGTATTTGAAATACTACTTTAAATCTCTGTGCAGCATTACTGCTTGCCTCTAAGCAGTGGATACAGTACAGAAAGTGGAAGATAAATTTCAATTTAAATGTTTTGATTCTAAAGTTTGTTTCCTATCTTCCTGCTAGAATTGACATAAAATGGAATTATTTTGTTAAGTTTGTAGAAGTATAAACATACACAGAGCACTGTGAAAGTTATTAATGTCTGCAAACTAAAGATACTGTCTTTTATTTCATTGTTTTTACCTTTCTTAGTATCTTCCTAAGTAACTATCAAGAAGAATGCTAATGTTTAAAATAATTCTAAATCTTAATTTTATTTGTAGGAGACAGGAAGAGAGGTGTTGTCAAAAGTACCAAGCTTTGAAACAGATCAAATATTTTAAGAAAGACCTAGAAAGAATGAGACAGTTGGGAATGCGAGCTGAAAGAGAACATGATGAAGATGAGCTCAAATGGTAAGGAAGCATGAAGATCCTCCGTCAACTGAGTCAGGGTCCAAGAGTTTTGCCACTAGGACTACATGCCTTTTTTCCTTTCTACCTCCAAGTGAAAGTATCACTAGAAAATATTCAAATGGCTACTTAGCTTTTCACTTTCTCATGAGTCTATAGTAGCATCAATCTACTATCGCTTCATGATGAGAACAATCTCGGACTGACAAAGCTGGTTGACACCCCTGTGGAAAGACAAAGTCTTGCCAGAGAAATTGCTTTTACCTTGCCACTTATTTCATTTAAAGGAAGGTCGCTTTTTTCCCAATGCTCTACATTGTTTTGCCAGGAGAACTAAATCACAGTAGAGGCATTTTACTAGTGTATGCTGTCAGTCTGGTTGTTTTATTTCTCTCATAAAGTGAGAAGAGACAGAAATAATATAAACTGTACGCAGTGGGGTAAAGAGCACAGTGAATTTAAGATATTTTCTTTGAAAAGGTGAGTTAAGAAATGTGTGGGTTATAAAAGTCCTCTCTGTAACCTCAGTAACCCAACCAGTGGTAATGAATTGGATGTTCAGCTGCATCACTGCTGTACTCTCGAGTTTAGAACTGACCCAACTGTAAACCTGTTTCCTTTTATTAGTGGCTTAAGGAGGGGATTCCTCATCCTTCTACTGGCACAGTAAAGAGTATCCAAAACTGGGCAGGGGGGAAGGCAGCTCTTCCTGCTGATGCACTGCCAAATTCCCAGCTCTTTCCAGTGGACGAGCCACAGTCCACCTCAGTCAAGTCAAGAAAGGCTTGGGGCATTAATCTCCACAATTAGCAGTACTGCAGAATTTACACAGAACATCAAAAAAAAAAAAAAAGGATAATGTTTTCATAAGAGTTTTATTTTTATTGTGATGTGTAATTCTCCTTCTGAGTCTTTATATTCAGAGTAAAAAGGCAAAAACAGTGTGTTACAGAGTGCTCACATCAGTGAGATTTATGTGAGCACATAGAGAGGGGAGAAATGATAGCATAGGGAAATGGAGTAATAAAGAGAATCAGAAAGTGTGTCAGATCAGGCACTGATTGCACAGGAAGATCCTCAGAGGCTAAACAAAATAAAAAGAGGAAAGATGAAGAGGACAAATCAGTAGAAAAATGGAATCATTTGTTAGGGTTTTATTATTAGCTTTCATACCCAAGTTTGTCGTTTAGAATTCAAATGAACAATGAAGAAGCATCTGTTTTAATGCACAGTGCACAAGTCTGGTAAAACAAAACACATTTCCATTATTCACTGAGAATTGCACTGACTATTGCATTCCTCTCAGAGCCCTTCTTTTCTTGTGTAAGCTGTAGAGGTGGTGAAGTAGCAGAAATGCTAAGCAATCCCAGACTACCCAGCAGATAAGAATTTGTTCTAAGGGCTTCTCTTTCATTGCTGCTCTTCTTTCCGCTAAAGGTTTCCTGTGTTGCTGGCCAGACTCCCAGAGTCTGTGAAGAATGACCATTATGTACAGAAAATCTTAAAGAAACTGGAAAAATTTGGCAAGAATCCTGACTTGAGAGTTCGTCCTGACACATTTCTAAAGGCCCTGGCTGATCTCCAAGTGTGGGAGCTGTGTTCTCCAGAAATTGCTGCAGCTGTGGAGGTGAGAAGAGTCCAATTCTTGGTATTCTGTCTGAAGAAGATGGGCAGAGCAGACACTCATGGGTGCAATACATACAGCGTGAAATTATGAGATGAAATCATTCAGGATCTCGCTAAATGAAGACTAGTAGTCATCTTCTATAAGGCACTTCCAGGTTCTTCAAAAGAAAGCTGTTTAGTGCGTTATTATTCTATATAATTTTATCATTAAGTCATAGTTGATTACTGCCAGAGTGACAGCAACATTTGTCATAAATTTTGTGGATACTTTAAGAGAGTGCTTGTTGTGCCTCTCATTCCCAATGGCTACATCCACCAGCTATTCAAGTAATGTATTACACCATTGATCTAGGAACCCCACAAATGTATTTGTTTTGCTTTTAACATCACGTGAACTTCTCAAGTTCTTAAGTGGGCTCTACTCTTGTAGTTCTAAAAGCAATTTGCAGAAAAGGAAAGATAGAAGAAAGAGGAAAGAAGGAAGGGAAGAGAAGAAAATAAAATCAGAAGATACACTGTGTAGTCTAACCAGGTAACTCAACTTTAAAAATGGCAATGATGCCACCTTGTGTTTTTTGTTCTCATCACAGTTCTTTCCTCTCAGCTACACAAACAGCAGAAATATCTGAAAGGCAGCAGGTTGCAATGTCTTGTGCCTCTTGCATGTTTTGGGTGTATCACGCCTTGCAGGCTTAGCACTTAAGGCATAGAAATCACACTGCATTTTCATGGTGTCTGTCCTGATTTGCAAAGTCATTAACAGTGAGGGAGCTGTACTTTAAAGTTTAGTATATAAGTCTTTGTTGCTTGATATTCCTTTTTTATATTTGTATTTGCTGTTTCCATTTTGATCCTTTGTGTTAGTGAAATACTAACAGTTAAAACAAGATCTGGACATTGCTGAATCTCCTGTCTGCTCATTTACATGTCTTTCAAAAGAACCACAGAGGAAGTAGAGCTTTGGTGTCCTTCTGTCTGGAATAGGTAAAGGAAATTGTAGCCTTTTAGGAGCAAGAAGAGCATCACTGAATATGAGCTGGCTGATACTGACGGAAAAAATATATAGGTTCCAATGAAACTTTTATTCAACTTCAGGTTGCTTTCCTGTGTTTAGTTCAATGGTAGGTAGAAGACAGCTGCAAGCTGTCTTTGAAGGGTTCAGGGTTTAATTTACAATAAAGATTGTGGAGTTTTGCTTTTAACATACTTTATAGGAAATCCAATAGTTTAAGTTTTCCTATTTTCATCTTTATTTTGGTGATAGAAAGCATTATACTGTTTGCAGAAGCCAGTATGGTTTTTCCATGGACCATTGCTCATCATATTGTGCCACAGCACATCTAGTTGATGTTCTTTCTCTCTCACCCATAAAAAAAATACTCAGGAAAACACTTTTTTTCTATTTCAGTTTGTACGTGAAAGTGTTGTGCAGATGCCAGAAGAGGATTTCAGCGAGTGGTTTCAGACAAGAGCACCCCCTCTCAGTGCACAGTCCTCCCCCTTTTGATCAAATGGCCAGATGAGATGGTTTTCTAGCTACAACTTGCTGGCTTCAAGCAGAACACACTATCTGTTGAGATCTACCTCAAGAAAAACTGAGAAGGGGAAGCCAGCTTCAGAAAATATCACTGACTGTCCACCTGAAAATTGTCCCTCCACAGTGTTCCATGTGCTGGACTCAGCCATAGGAAACAAAAGCTAAATATTATTGCTCCTGCCCATGTGGTGTCTTGGATGTGCAATCAAAATTCAGCTTCACTTAACCAAGTAGGATGAAGTCTGAGCTCCCAGTCACAGGTCAGGTGTTTTCTTCAAGCAGTACATGCAATATGACAGCAGTAGTATCTTCTTAGTCAAACGATGCTCATTTCCCTATCTAAACACTGCTTTCTTTGCTCCTCAGTTTAGCTCTCTTTTTAGAAAGATACAAATGCAGGGTAGTTGTAACTACTAAGACAATTCTGTTTGAGATGAATCTTTTTTGTAATTCAGATGTGTTATTTTTGCATTAAGCTTATTCTGTAATGTCAGTCTGTAGATATGGCTTAATTTTTGCCTTATTAAAATCAGTATTAAAGAAAAGAAAAACTCTAGATTCATTTTCAAGGTTTCCACTTAAAGATAGGTTCTCATTTTGACTGGTCAGACCTCAGTTCCATGTGTTTGTTGTATTCCTTGGTGTTTGTAACCTCCTTGCATCCCTCCATAGTTTTGGGAAAGGACGGAGAGCWGCAGTACAGAGTTTGTACCTCCGCCGCGATCCCCCATCACTTTCTAGTTGTATATTTTCCCTGGCATCCTTGAGTTTCAGTTATTGCAGTTATTTCAGTTATTGCCTCCTATTGCAGGAGGCAATAGGAACAAGTTCTGTAGGAATTGTTTGTATTATAGCTGGACCACTGTACATGACAGGTAACAGCAGACACGTCGTGTCTTTGTCTTTGGAAATCTCATCTGGGTGGCATGGGAAGATTTTGGGAATTTATCCTGTAGCCATGTTGGGGCAGTAGCTGTAGGACAACCAAGCATGACCACTCCACCTGCCCTTGCAAGCAAGCAGGGTAAAACCAATGCTCTCAGAATGCAGCATATTTGCTGCCCTTGTGTAGGTCAAGAGGCCCATGCCTCCCAGCGATGTCAGAATCACTGTTCCAGTATTGTTCAAAACTCTTATACTGTAGGAGACCCAAGTTCCGCTGTGCTTTGGTATCGTCTCATTTTCATCAAGCTTCATTCTTGTGTTGCTGTGTCACCCTGTGGTGACAGCTAATACTACATCAAGAAGAAAATCTTAATTCAGCAACTTGGAAGCTCTCAGGTAAACTGTGATTACACAAGGGGAAACCTTTGCCTTGGCCCTTCCTCACCCTGTGGAACTGCAGCTGAGAAGCTTGGAAGGTTTCCTTGTGTGTAGGATCTGGAAACAGAGGGACTTTTCCCAGCTGGAATGCATCAACTGTCCTGCTGAAACCAGCACTTTACACCAGCCAAGCATGTAAACTGAAGTGTCTGCCCACAGGTAAGAGGAGATGATTGTGCCATATATAATTAGCTGTTGTCTGTGCAATTCTTTGTCCTCCCAAAGCAGGATGCTAGTGCTGAATGCCAGGAGACTCTAATGTAGTTTTTATGCATGATTCAGTTTGAAAGTCATTCTTCTATCTCCCTCCTACTGCCCCCTGGTAATGTAAAGGACTCATCTAGAAATAAATTAGGTCGTCTTTTCTCTTACACTGATATTAACCTAACGAAAAAAGTTCTGCTGCTTTTCATCTGAGATGGAGAGGAACTTCTCTGGAGCCAGATGGCAGCTTCCTTCTTCCTGCTTGCAGACCAGCTTAGGGTTTCCTCAGGTCCCTTCTTTCCCTTTGCCTGAGCTCTCCCTTACAGTTTTAACCAAATATAAGCACATTGCTGAATTCATTTTAATATGATTTAGGGAAAAACATGTAGCTTCCTTTATGCTTTGAAATGTTCCTGAGATGGGAGAGATGTCAGGAAAGTTAGAACTTGTAACTAGCCTCCATTTAAATAAGCCACAGTCATAACCAAGAGTTTGGTGCTTTATGATTTATTCCCTTTCTCCCAAATAAGATAAATGATCTGTCTGCAAATTGCAGCGCCTTTGGCAACAGCTGGGCGAATGGAATCCAAATCTGGTGAGTCTAGTGGGAACTAAGGCTGGGGTGACATATGCTCTTGTTTAAGTTCACCCAGAGTGAAATTGCTAAAGTGTTGTAAGAATTTAACAAAAATTATAATTTCTTGATACAAAATACTTCAGGAGTAAAAAAAGAAAAAATACAAAGAAAACTGCGGCTTGAGTGAAACAGAAGCTATGTGCAAAGTTGTAGATTTCATCTGTCGCTGACCAGTAGCTGGGAGGAAAGCTTTTATATATATATATATGTATGTGTAAGAACATTGCTAGAAAAGATCTCGAGTAGAGAGACTTTTTAAAGCTTTTTTATTTAAGCTTTTAAACAGTCTGAAAAGTCATGAACAGCTGATTGTGAGATGCTAGAAAGATATAATATTCTAGGAAAAAAAAAAGTTTTTGAGAGGTTGTTTCCTACCCATTGCTTCTTACCCATATTTGCAAAGCAGGGCAGGTTGCAGCCGAGGGAAATGTGTGTGGTTCAAAACTTAGTATGAAAAGGGAAGGTTACAATGTTCAGTTCCCATTTGCTGTAGAAGAGTAACAACTGTGACCCATATAATCTTAGTGGTTGAGATAAAAATGACAAAAAGCAATAGAATGTTTCAAAAACAGGCAGCAGGTTTGCAGTGCATCCTTCTCCACCTGGGTGAAAAAAAGAATCCAGGACAGGAGCAAGGAAGGAATATCTGATCAGTTTTTTGGGAAGACCTCTCCAAATACCTTAAGAGACCTGCAGAAGCAATTACCTCTCTCTTAGCTATAGGGAGAGCAGACAGAAATTATGTGGTTAAAACTCATGTTTCTGAGTACCCCTCCAAGGAGAATCTTTGGAAGAGGCATCATCCCGAGATAGCGTTGCGTATGGCTATGGGTCTGCCATGCAGCACAGCGTGGCAGTTCTGTCCCAGTCTGGAATATTTGCATCCTTGTCCATCTGATGTGCTGGGTCTACCCAATCAGTAATTTTATTGGTGCTGCACTTGACTTTATATCACAGGACAAATGTAAACGGTGAGAATGGATTGTTTGGAGCTGTCATCAGGAGAAAGAATAAGATTCAGTTGTGTCTAATAGTCAGGTTATTTTCTCTTGGGTTTCACGTCACGGAAAATGTTTCAGTTGCTTTTTTCCCCCATTAAATGGTCCCCTGATGGAAGAGCTAAATGAGTTCAGGGCCGTGTTCACCAGTGTGCTCTAGGCCACCACTCCAGTGAAGTAAAGCTGGAGTAATGTGAATCAATCAGAGCCAAATTTGATGACTGTTCTAATTGCTGCATTTGGAAATTCTTAATGGGAGCAGAGTCCATACGTATACATGTGAGAGACAGAGAGATGGCTCCCATGGGATGCTACACGATAGAAAAGCGCTAGGTTAGTTATTTATTTATAGACCAATTAGTATTAAGCTTATCCCAGAAGTATAGATCTGAATCCTGACCCTAATTTTTCCAATGGGTGCCTGCAGCTTTTTGGTTCTCTCTTGTGATATAAGTGACCTAGTCCAGCCATAGAATGAAATGTGTCTGTGTCTGCCTATTGCTCTCAGCTCATTCCTGTGTGAAACCAGAGAGGAGCCAGGGAAGCCCACAAAGAGGTTCCACACGGACATGGGGTGAGTGAGAACTGAATTAAATTGTCTGTAGCAAATGCCATAATAAGCAAAATGAGCCAAAATATTATTAAATAATTGAAAGACACCTCCATAAACATTTGAATTTATGAAAACAGTGCAAGAGCAGTTTTTAGTCACACCCTAGGAGCAATTAGATAGCAAATTAACATTTCAATTGCATTGATAATATAAAACCACCTAAGTTGTAAAACTGCCCAAATTCTTAAACTACCAGGCCTGCTGTTTTCATGGGCTTCTGGAAAATAAATATTAATAAGAACTTTTCTTAATTAAAAAAAGAAAATATTTATAAATATTTCCAAAAGGCTGAATTTATAGCATTTTCTAAAATGAATTCTAATATCAGGAAATCTCTGAAAAAAAACAAGTACACAATTTTAAAAAAGCAAGATACATCTGAGAAAGGTGCCTAATATGTGACCCAATTCTCAGAGGAAAACATGTGAAGTCATTTTTAATACAAAGTAGGATGTTCACGGAGATAGAAAGCTTTTTCATTCACTGTTGAACTTTGAGTAGTACAATAATTTGAAGCAAAATGTGAAGTCTTAACATTATTTTTCTCTAAGATCAGTTGCTTTCCATGCCATCTCCTAGCTTCTGACCTGCCTGATTTAGTCATGTAACCCACATTACAGGATCTGTAAGACCAGCAGTGGGCATCTGCTCAGTGCTGTGGGCGACCTGTTTCGTGCTGTGAGGAGCCCTTGTTTTCCTGACTGTTCCATTTCCCTGGAAATGAGTTCATGTTCTCGGAAGTTTTTTCTCCTTGTGACTGACAAGACAACCTAACCTGTTGTAGCAGTCCCCTCACAGCCCTGAAATGGCAAAATATATGTTACTGCTCCCTTCAACCATCTCAAAGCAAAGCATCAAAGCTAGAGCTAGACCAGGTTCTCTTTAGAATCTGTGCAGAGAAAAAGGCACCCCAGAAGAATCCACACGCCTTAGGGTTGAAGCTAGGAGAGATGAACCCTAGGCAGGAATTTGGTGATGAGTCATTTCCAAGGAGATTTAGGGTGCATTGCCATGCTCAGGAACATTTGCACCTGCTCTTTTTCCTCTCCCCATTCAGGATTCTCTAGAACTTCTATTTGTATCTGTATGTAATGGTAAATCTACATTCAACAACTTCTCCATAACAATAAACACAAGGCACAGAGTTATGGTTCAACGTTTGAACATCCCAAAGTATAAAGGTATTTGAGTTTAAGGTCACACAGGAAGGGATAAGAATGTTTTGTGCACCTGAAGTTCAGGCAGGAGAAAGTAGACAGTTCATCTCAGTTTGCTATAATAGGCTTCTACACAAAGACCAATCAGTGCAAAGCAGTTCTGGACACTAAAAAGCACAAAATGTACAGAAGAAAGGATTGATTTAGCAGAAAGCCTGGAAGGAGAGAGAGCTGGAGACCTTGGAGACACTAGTTGGTGTTACTGACTAGGAACAGACGAGGAGTCATTTCCATCCCAGAGCTTCTTGAGCGAGTGGTCTCGACTGTTGATGTGACCTCCCTCCCTGAAAGTGTTTTTTAAGGTCTGGATGGAGCAGGCTCCTGAGGACATCCTGTCTGCTCTGTTCTGAAAGCCTAGAGCCTACGATCAACCCAGAGAAACAGAGAGAAAGTAGGCAGGTGTCGTTCACAGATCTCCTTTTGTTATTTCTTTTGTCTTTTTTTCTGCTTATAACCCAGAAGGGCTGGAGAAGAAGCAGAGGAAATGATTGGCAGCTGTGTGACTATACTGAAAAATTACAGCTTGTTTTCAGAGATCCCTGTTTGCAATCGTGACACGTCATTATTCCCCTGTTGTGTACAACACACTGTCTGAAAACATTTGCTTGGTCTCTCTGCTTCCAGATCGGTTGGAAAAGAGCCCTGTGTTGTTCTTCCCCCTGGTGAGACCAAAGAACATGGTCTAGAATGAGGTTGGCTGAACCAGCACTGCTGCTGTAGGGACTGTCTGTGCTATCAAATGCAGCCCTGTTTAAGGCCACCCTGGTGACCATATTCTATGGAGAAATGTGTTTCCAGAAATGCCCCCTCACCCTGCAGTGAGCCAGGGAAGCCTAGGCCTCCTGGCCAGCACAACGTCCCACCTGCTCCTCCTCCCCCAGCATGATTTTCCATATCAAGTGACCTTAATATTCGTAGTGCTCACAACTTGCAGACACTGCCCTTAGCAGTGCAGAGAACCAAGGGAATCCCTTTTAGCATCTTGTCTGGTGACAGACATCAGTCCTAGACAACCCCTGAGCCATAAACTAACATTTTGATCATTGTATCGGCTTTGAGTTTTGGGTGCAAACACCAGATTTTTTTCACAGCCACTGAGCGTGCCTTTGAGAAGAGCCCTGCCCATCTGCAGGATGGCAAAGCACGTTCGGCAGCCTGATAAATGCTGCCCTCGAGCTACAGCTCCCACCAAAACCAGTGAAACAGGGAAGAAGGCCTTAAAAAAACACATTAACTGTCATGTCTGTTGCTTATCTGCTCTGCCCTTCAAGATAAGCAGTTTATTCAGCATCTTGCTCTGTGCATATCGCTGGGAAAATCTTTGCTCTGTGCAGAATGACCAAATATAAATTCTCTGTTTCTTTTTCAGGACTCGGCTTGAGACTCGAGCAAGGCAGCAAACAGGAATATTGGGTATTCTGACTCATGCTTTTGGAGGGATGTTTTTACAATTGCTGTCCTGGGAACTGCTTGAAACTCCTAGTTAATACTGTTAAATATTTTTTGCAGCTCTTTGCTGTGCCGTCTCAGCACGATAGCCCTTCCATCTGAGGACTTCCCCACCTTCACTCTTCATGAGTAAGTCTGTGAAATGAAACTTTTGGCTGAAAACCTTTCCTTTTCTCTAGCTCAGTGAGTGGCTGCAGGTCAGTGGCATTTAAAAATGAATGTCTTACCTCTGTAGAATAACTACTTGCATTTTAACCCATGTTCTACATAAAAACAAACCATTGAATTCAACTGCAGTAACTGCCACATGACAGAACTTCTGTCTCACAAGCCTCTTAATGAGCTCTCTCATTATCACAAATTGCCCCTGAACATCTTCACTAGCTCCCCCACTTCACTACTTGCTGCTTCCTTTCCAACCTATTAGCATCTCCTAGCTGCTTCATTTGCACTGTTACCTTTTACTGTTCCTAGAAACAGTCAACTTCAAGTTCTCCTTCAGGTCTCCATTTCCCAGAGATCTGGAAAGGGATTTTCATGATCCAGGTTAACAGAGCCCATATCCCTCCTATAGCTCACGGTGTCTCCCCAAGAGAGCTTCAGTGCAGCTGAATAACACCAGCAGCATCTGAATCTTGGAGGTTTCCCCGTGCAGGCACCTGAACTGAATGTCTGAAGGCAGTAGAAATTTGTATCCTCTCCTCATCCCGTTTCTACTCTCCCTGCCTGATCTCTTCACATGCTATTGCCTTCTCTATAAACTGATTTACCAGCAGCTTTTGAGTGTGCATATGGTCAGCATTAAAAGCTCAAACGTTCCGTGCGAGTGAGATGCTGTCATTCACGTGCCATATAGCAGGTTCTTATCTACCTGCCTAAACTAGATAATATGCTGATTTCCAGCAGAGGGAAAGTACCTGGTCTCTGTCCCTACTGAAACGTCTTTTAAAAGTAGTTGTGCACTGTGATACAAACTGTTTTCAGAGGCTGGCTGGTGACTGTAGCTTTCGAGTCCCCTGAGAACGTATCAGTGATTTTGCAGCTACAAAAAGCCAGTGCCTGAACACTAATGGGTAAATTGGCAAGCAAATGAACTTTGGTATTTCTTACTGTTTCCTAAAGACACAGAATGTTTCTGTTGACGTTTAGACAGAGCAGCAGATTCTTGCTGCACAGGAATGCAGCCGGAGAGATGATTAACGTCTGCAAAAGCAGAAACTACTCTATTTCTCGTGTCTTTATGGGCATGGTGGCAGTTCATCCTGTTGAGGAATGATAGCCGGAGCGGGGCAACCCCAGCTCCGTTCCAACCAGCTGCAAACCTCGCAGCGACCAAAGGGGCTCCTTCCAGCACAGCGCGCTGCTCCGGGTGCCTTCCCTTGGTGATGCGTTCCCAAGGAAGCAGCCCCGGAGCGAACGGTGCCGCTCCAGCTGCTCTTTGCCCTGGACTCCCTCGGTTTCACCGGAGCCACGGGCAGCAGGGGCAAGTTCTGCCCCCAGAACCGCGGYGGCGGCCTGGGGCCCTGCGTCTCCCCAGCTTCAGAACCGAGACAGCTCCAGGCGTGGCCGGAGCCAATCTGTATTTACTTATGTTGTTGTAACTGTGCATTTTGGAAGGAGAATTTCCTCTGCTTGCCCCTCTTCGTGCTTACTCCTTGCAGGTTTCCCTCCAGCTCCGATAGTTTCAAATGGGACAAAATCCCCCGAGGCTGCGCCCGCTCCTTCAGGCTGCCTCTTTCCGGCCAGTCTGGAGCGTTCTCCCGGAGCGGAGCGGGCCGCAGAGGGTGCTTTGGAGCGGCGAAATCCGAGCCAGACGGGAGGCGCTGCCCTGGCAGCCGCCCGCGCCCCGCTCGCGGGCAGAGCGAGCCCCGGCGCCCGAGCGAGCTGAGCCCGGGGGAGGCTCCCGGGGGCAGAACCGGCACCGGCGCCGTCTCTCCCCCGCCCCGCGGGGCGGCCGCCCCCCGCCCCCGCCGCCGGGGCGGCTCCCTTGGCCCGGTGCCGCGGCCCGCTCGGTGCCGCCGCGCGGTGCTGCCCTCGCCCCGCCGCCGCTGCCGCCGCCGCAGCCCCATGTCCGGCGCCGACGTCAAGAGGGCTCTGGAGAGCAGCCCCGAGACCCACGCCGAGGATGAGCTGCCCGACGGGCCGCCGCACCCGCGCCCCAACAACTACCTGCTCCTCAGCATCCTCGCCTGCTTCTGCCCCGCCTATCCCGTCAACATCGTCTCCTTCGTCTTCGCCGTCATGGTGAGTCGCGGGGCTCGGGGCGACCACCGGCCGGGGCCCGACTGCTGCGAGAGCATCCGCGGCCCCGTCGGGCTGCTGGAGCGGGTGCCCAGCCTGCAGGAAAGGGGCATTTGCAGCCCTTTTCCCTACCTGCTTGTGCATGGGAAGGGGGGCAAGTTATTACTGCGGTTAAGGGGACTTGGGGAACTCCACTGAGCTGCACCCTGGGTGAGGCACGTCGATGTGTGCGAGTGGCAGCCGGGGAGCTCACAGCCCATCTGCAAAGGATGTGATGTGCACCAGGGCTTGTCCAGCCCCGTGCAAGTGTTGTCTTTAGCAGGAAAGAGGCTGTTCTGCCTGATACCAATTTATTTGCTAAAATAATATACAAATCAATAATAATTCTAGCTCGTTACCAAAAAAAAAAAAAGATATTTAAGCACTGAGCACACTGAGAGAACAAAGCTGCTCCTGCAAGTCTTAACTCACCTGAATAGTCCTGAATAAAGCAGCAGACCCATTAACTTTGTAAGGATTAGTAGAAGAGAATTTTCTTCACTAAACTAAGAGTTGCAGACTTGGATCTGGGCTGCTCTATAGGACACATGCAGTGTCATTGGTAATCCCGCAATGTATTTCTGTTGTTTAGGAACTGAAAAGGGTGTAAAACCTGTTGTGTGTTTTCATCCTTTTCTCTGAGAGCTAAGCCAAAAAGGTAAGTGAAAAATACAGCTGTTTCTTTTCACGAGGAGGCAGTTGGATAGTTACTATGCAAAATACCCTAAAGCACACTCTTTTAAAGCAAATTAAGATCAGTCACAAAGCCATCCTCACTGCTTTCTTATTAAAAAAAAGTATTTTTCTTTGTTATTGAATATGCTATATCCTCTCCCTATGTATGTTCCTTATACATTTCATGTATGCTTTCTTCCTTAAGTGGAGGAGAGCTGGTTCTGGCGGTACCCACTGCATCACTGAGGGCACTATCCAAAGTGATGCGAGCTGGTGGCGTAGGGCCATGAGGCTACACAGAAGGTAACTGCCAAGGACAGGATTTGGCCTCTAAAGCATTTTGCAGCCCGTATGGAGAAGGCGCTGCCCACGCCCCAGCCAAAGTTCCTGTAGGCTTTAGGAGTCAGGCTGAAGTAGCTGCCTCCGTGGGCTGTGCCGGTGGGACGAGCCCTTCCTGGATGCTGAGCAGTCTGTGCAGGTCTCAGCCGCCCACTGAAGGCAGCAAACAAAACCCAAACCAGTAGCTTCCAGCATGTGCGAATGCCCTTTATTTCAACAGCATTCTTAGCCTTCCTGTTCCGTAAAAACACCGTGTCCAAGCTCTGTACCACAGCCTTGTTCCTCTGCCCCTCAGGGCTGCAGCTCTGCACAAGGTTCTGCCTTACAGCCTGTGCTGCTTTACCTCCTCTTCTGCTGGGATCTGTCTCCCCACTCTCCCAGCTAGTACTGAGATATTGGAGTACGTTATTCTGTTTTCTTACTGGAGATCCCTGTGTAGCCTGCAGATGTTGCTGAGATCTTGTGCTAGAAGAGACAGACCCATGGAATTGGAGCTGCCTGTAACTTTCCAGTGCCTAGAATGGGCCTGGAAGGAAGGTCCTGCTGGCCTCAAAGTGGTCCTAGTTCAACCCCCTGTTTGCCTGTGTCACATCCCCCTCTGGTGCTCTCAGCTCTGACAATGAGGATCATGTTCACACTAAAAGTAGGCTCTAACACACCCCCGAATTACATGACAGATTTGTCTTCAGTCCGTGTTGTCTCTTCTGCTGTCCCACTTACACTTGTCTCTTCACTTCTTTCTCACCTTTAGGGACACAAATCCTACCGTTCCAGATCTTATCTCCTTGACTTTATTTTTGGAGCAGAGCTCTCCCAAGTCCTCCCCTTGCGGTGGTGACTTTTTGTAGCTCTGTTGTGAAAGCGAATCATTTATCGTGTCGGAGGAGTGAGGATGGCCAGCGAGCATAGCAGCGTCCTCAGGGAGCCGGTGCCCGGGTCTCGGAGCAGCCACCCCTGCAGCCACATCCCGGTGCTCAGCTCGCTCTGCAGCCTTGGCCAGGGTGCTCCGTGCACCGTGCGGCTCTGGACAGGCGCCCAAGGCTCTCCTGGCAGCAACACCCCCTGTGTGGCCAGCAGGATGAGGGAAGGGATCCTGCCCCTCTGCTCAGCCCTGGAGAGGCCAAACCTGGAGTACTGGGGACAGCTCTGGGCTCCCCGGGACGGGAGAGAGGTGGAGCTGCTAGAGAGGGACCAGTGAAGAGCAAGGAAGATGGTTAAGGGAGTAGAGTATCTATCGTATGAGCAAAGACTAAGCGAGCGGAGCCTCTTCAGCCTAGAGAAGTCTGAGAGGGAATCTGATCAATATGTATAAGTACCTGAGGGGTGAATGTGGGGAGGAGGGGGCCAAACTTGGTGGTGATCAGGGACAGGACAAGGGGTAATGGGTGCAAGTGGAAACTCAGGCAGTTCCATGTCCATGTGAGGAAGAACTTCTCTGTGAGGGTGATGGAGCCTTGGAACAGGCTGTCCAGAGAGGCTGTGGAGGCTCCTGCTCTGGAGATCTTCCAAACACGGTGGCACTCTGTGTCCCATGCTCCGGGTGTCCCTGTTGGAGCAGGAGGGATTGGACTAGGTGATCTCTACAGGTCCCTTCCAACCTCAACCATTCTGTGTGATTGCTCTGCCCTAAAGGTGCTCAGACGTCACCCATCCCTTCCCAGCCACAGAGGTGCCAAGTGAGGATGCACAAGTGGCAGCAGAGACTCCTCTGCTGCTGGCCAAGGCTCAGGGGTGCTGAGCTCTTTGGGTCCTTATCTGCCTGGTGCCTCTTTGCCTTCCCGTGAACCTCCCCTCTGCTGCATCTGCAAATGGGCTGGATTTACAGAATCAGGGGGCTAGAGGGAGGCTGGGGGCAACCCTAAAGAACAAAACCAGTAAGTATTTTTGATTACCAGGATTTCGGTCTGGGAGTTTAATTCACTTCGTTAGCCTCTCTCAAAACAGCATCTTTAGGTCTTGTGTTTCCAAGACTAGTGAGGCAGATATAGGTTTAACCTGTGTAGATTTGCAGCAACTTCAGAACAGTCTCTCAAAGCTGTTTTCCGTAATTCTGTCTTGAAGTAGGTTGTAGGCAACTTCGCATCTAGCACCATATGGTACAACCTGTACCTGCTGCAGTAATAGCAAACAGCAGCTGGTCTTCAACGCGTCTGCCCACGTTTGTAAGGGATGTAGAAGAGGATTTCTGCAACCTCTGGGTGTTTGATTTGATCTTTGATGTAGGAATGTGGATCAGAAAATGCCCATTAAAAGGAATTTACAGTTTGTAGCTAATTCAGCAAAGGTCTCTTTGTTTGAGGTTAAGTTTTTCGTCTTTTATTGATAGATATGTGCAAGACAATGTGGTTGCTCAGGTAAATTGGCAGCTGCTTTAGGTTACCAATCACAATGAGCAAGGTAGCAGCAGCCTCAAAAATTTCCTTATGACATTAGGCTGGAAGTGGCTGCGATATGTTGTAAATGTTAGGCAGTCTGAATGTGATTTGCAGAAGCCCTTTCCTGGATTTATTGGCTAGCCCTTGGAAATAAACACAGAGGTAACATTTAAGGCTTTAGAAGGCTTGACCCAAGGGCCTGGCGGGAGTATATTAATTTAAAAGAACTTTACATCAGACCCAACCAGTTCCCCCAAGTCTTCTTTTTTTCTTGAATACTGTCTAAATTACAGTATTTAATGGAAGTGTCTTAATAATGAAGCTTCTGTCTCCTTGCTGTCTCTCCCAGATCCTTTTCGTTATCCTTAATGCTAATTTCATCCTCCTCGTTGTGGATTTTTATTAAAATGACATTATTTATTGAAGTGCACAGGGTGAATTATTTATGCAGTATCTGCAGGAATTGCACAGACTTTCTCCAGGCTTCCTAAATACATTAGCAAAATGCTGCAGAACTGCAAGCTGGGGCCACCATCCACGTCTTGCTAACAGCTCCATTAGACTGCACGAGTGGGCGTCTGCCTATAGAGTCTTGGCAGGGTCCTTCCCTAGATGTCGTGGGGAGTTCCCTGGCGGGCAAGAGGAGCAAAGGTTTGGGGCTCAGTGATGCTCTTCCGTTTTTCTCCCTATAGGCAAAGTTACTGCATTTACAATTGCTGACAAAGGCAGAGGAGAAGTCAGGTTGCCCAAGACCAAATAAATCCTGTTTTTCCTGATATTCCTTTCTATTGACTTTCCTGGTTATGTTTTGGGAAAACTCAAGGAACCTTCTTTCCTGCAGGAGAAAATATTGGGGAAAAAAAATAACAGCAACTTCCATGAAAGGAGCTTTGCTGGCCACCCCTGTGAGAAGCATCCCTGTCGGTACAGAGTCAGGGAGAGCTCAAGTGATCAGATTTGGCGTTTAGCCTGATACCCTTTGGAAACAAGGCAGACATCCTATCCCTGCTGGTGTCTCTGGATCTCATTTCTGTCTCTTCCCTCTTTCCCCATTATGTCTTTTAAGCTCTTGGCCCACCCCAACAAATGTCGACAGCAAAGCAGAGGTATCGGAGGTATCCTCCAGGGAAAAGTGTTAGTGAAACAGCTAGGAAAGCAGGCCAGGAAGAGGAGAGACGCGTCGGCGCTGTCCATAACGGCCAGGGCGCATCTGCAGCTCAGCCTGTCTTAGACACCAGAGAGCAAGAGCCACCAGGAGCAGCTCTAGGAGTATGAGCTTCACTGCTCCGGGACTGCCTTGGCACGAGCGACCTTCCTGCAGTGCCACCATCAAGGACCCATTAATTTCTGTGGGTTCACTAATTGACCAAACACGGATAATGTCCCTAATTACTTTTCCGTGAAAAAAAAAAAAAAAAAAAAAAAGAAGGATTCTCTAGCAACGTTTGGTGTCCTCGGCAGTCTGAGTTTGCTTTAGCAGACGGAGTGCTTTGCTTGGCAAGAAGGGCAGAGCTGTCTAGCGAGATGCTTCTGCTTTAAAGCCTTGTCATGCACCATATTCATGGCAAAGGACTTCTGGGCAGAGAGTGCAACTGCTAGATCCAGGATTAAAATGTTGGAAGTTCATAGCGTGAGGAGAATATGAAATTCAGCATAAGACCACATTTGAAAGCAGCGCTGATTTTTGAAAATATTTAGTAGCTGCCATGTAACCTATGTCATTCCCTATGTAATTTGAGGAAAACCTTTGGAATGCTTGATAGCGTGGTGCTGGTGTTCCTGACCTGAGCAAATCCCATAGAAGCCAATGAATCCCCTGCCAAATCTTCCACTGAGCTTCAGATCAGACCGTACAATTTCCTGCTCCTGTAGTGGTGACCTAGGCATGTTGTTGTGCACAGCACTAGCGTTTCCAAAGCTTGAGACGGTGGCATTGCCACGCAGCAGCAAAGTCAGCGCTCTGCTAACTCACTGTGCTTGCTGTGGGGCTGTCCTGCAGCCGAGCCAGGCACCTCTCGATGTTCCTGCAGGGAATTTCACTGGCAACGTCACCTTTAAGACCCTTGTGAGATGCCCTGTCCTTCAAAGCGCCTGATTTTCTGGAGTATCGAATCTTTGGATACCTTTACTCTTGTTCTCATCAAGATCTTTCAAATAAGCCTGAATGTTCTTGGCCGAGCAGTTACGGAAATAAGTGATAGCAAAGTGTTAGAAGTAATTTCCTCTCTGCAGAATGGCTCTTTCTTTTTATGTTGTCTAACTGCTTTAAAACCATTTCTCTGAATAACCTCAAAGTTTAAAAGCTTTCCTAGCTGTAAAGTTCATGTGAAAATGCAAGCACTTTTATCAGCATAAAAGCAGCAGAATTTGGCTTTTGATGGAAAAAAAAGGTGACCCGGAAGGGACTTGCAGCTTTAACATTATGCAGTTATTACCTGAGCTCATTCCCTTCCCACTCCTCCCAGTCCCAGATATTCACTCTGTTGAATTAACTGTTTTTCAACCTTTCCTATAACAAAGTGATTCATTCACTTTAGTAACAGTACATGGTGATACCTCATGCAGTCATTTTTTAAAGGCCTGTATTATTTAGTCCATGGTGCATTTGATCAGGTTTTCCTCTTCCCCTGTTTCTGGCAGGCCTGGGATACATAGGAAATCCTAAAGAACAGGCCATGAATAGCCCAATTCACCCAGGAGATACACTGGGCTAATTCAATAGTGCAGGCTGATAAAGAGGTCTGGACTCAATCACAAACCCATTGGTTTATGAACTGAAATACTCCAGATCTTTCAAAATAATTATTACCATTACTCTGCTTCTCTAAGTTCTTTGATAGCATCTTATTCTTGGGAGAGAGCGACTCCAAACCACTGACTTGGACAGGTGGGTGGATGGGAGTTGCTTTGACAGCCCTTATGCTGGTGTGTACAAGCCAACACCTCATATGAGCCCCTTGCTCCTCCTCGCCACTGAAGATGAAGGCCTGTAGTTGGAATGAGTGTACTGAAAATGAGTGGAACAGGACTCCCCAGTTACCTTGAACTGCACAGCACAACCTACTAAAGAAATGCCCCCTTTCTGAAGTCCTTTTTATTTGCATAAACTCAAGAGTAGTGAAATCAGTCACCTTGCTTTTTGTTCACTCCGTTCTGTTTCTCTTCTACAGGCTTTAAACAGTTACAACCAAGGAGATATAGAAGGGTCAAAAAGACTGGGTCGCAACGCGCTCTGGGTTGCTGTCGCCTCAATTATCATTGGCCTTGTCGTCATTGGGATCTATTGCGTGGTTCACTTCACAACGGTAAGCGCGCGCAGACAGTCCCCGTGCAAGACGGTCTGCCTTGTGCGAGGGCGTCACAAACTAAAGACTCTCACAACCTTCTAGCTGTAATTTAAGGACACAGTCATGTTTTCCAAAAGAGAAATTCTTATCTCTTATTTTATAATTAAGGAAATGGTATTTTCTGCGGTTGAATGCAAAGAGCTGACTATTAGCAGCAGTTCCAGGAACTCTTGCAGTTTTCTTAGATGTTTGCTTCAGGCAAGTTGCCCATTTTCTTCATCCTTCAGCTTTTCCATCTGCAAGACTAAGTGTGCAGAGATGTCTGGGTTTCAGAGGGCAGCAGGCAGAAGAGCAAATTTTCAGTACCAACACCCATCCAATGGCTCTTTTTAAAATAAAAAACAAAAACAAAACTTTTCAAGAAGGAGAAGACAGACAATTACTATTTGACTGTTTGATATTAAGGTAAAATTGACTGTATCAAAACTGGCCACAAATGCAATTTAGACTTGGCTTGCTGCGGTTGGAAGCTATAATGTTCAGTGCTGTATAGCTGATCTGCTTGATATATCTAGCACTGTAATGAAGAAGCTAGAGAAATGAGTCTCTGTATGCAAAGTGGTTACACAGGTAGATTACAAGTTTGTTAGGGAACAAGGAGAAAAATATTTGGGGCGTTAATACCTTGTGCCACAGTAAGTTCTTTTCTCATCAGCAGTGTGCGTTCCTCATTAAAATCATCCAGCTTAACCCATTTATTGGTAGCTATTCTGATCGGAGCACTATCTTCCCTGAGCCTTTGAAAGGCTGCCCAAACAACTTATACATCCACTACAAATAGAGATCACCTCATCCACCACAGAAATGCAGACATCTCTGGGGAGTGGAATGGGGTAGCAGGTTAGGCATGAGCAGCATTGTCAGGAAAAGAAAGTTTGAGCTGCATATTGAACTGCAGAGAAGTTAATGGAGCTGGGGTTCATTTCTCTAGGATGTTAGAGGATGGTGCTATCGAGTCAGAAGCCGACTGTACCTTTCACTAGTTTCCCAAGCCCTTTGCAAGCCTAAATCTTGTTTTCATTCAGCTGGTGCAGCCCCTCTAAGATTTAAAGCAAGTCACTTGGGGCTGGGTGTGCCAAGTTGTGTAACTGACAGCAGCAGTAAATTCCCCTGTTCACTTGTGCCACCTTACTCATCACTTCTCAGACAAGGATAGTGATTCAGTTCTTGTTTTCGAGGTAGAGGGGGAGAAAAACAGCATGGGGAAAGGCTGAAACCACTGTCTGAAAGCACTGACACTGTGAGCTGCGTGTTAGGGGCTCTGTTAGCTACATGTAGCTGCAGTCAATATCTCAGCTGCAAACCAGCAGGACCCTGCTTGTTGAGTGTATGAATGTGCCCATGTGCCTGCTGCTAGAAATTAGAGGTAATTAGCTTGCCCTTTACATCTGTCTAGTATTTGTGAGCATCTCTCTGTAGATTCACCCATCCCCAGCTAGGAGAACAGGATTAGACGTATGTGTTTTGCAGATCCCGTGGACTGCTCAGATGCTTGTGAGCTGTGGAGTTAGGAGGAAGGAAGGTGGTACAGTAACTCATGTCCACTCTAGCTGCTCATTGTCTGTGACTCGTGTAGCTGATAAGGGCAGTGACCTGGGTCAGAGTGCCCAACACATCTTGAATTCAGCTCTCTGTGCCCGGGATCTAGTGGATGGGATCATGGGCGTGCGTCTGATAACAACCCACAGGCCATGGGGACAGCTGAAAGGCTGTTCTTCACCTAGCTCAAAACAGATCAGCAAGGAGTGATGGACCCAAGAAGAGAAAGAGCCTTTAACTTTTCAGAAAGTTCCCTTCCCCTCCAAGCCTCCTCGCACACCTTAGTTTGCCTATACTCAGCTGCAGAGCAGCAATAGTATGAGAAGAACAGAGGTGGTGCCTACATCTGTATCAGCAAACAGCCTGGATTTCTCATCTAAGACCTACCTGGTGCTGAGCCAGCTCTGGGCTTGTCCGGCTGTGTTGAGAAGCACCGTTCATCTATAAGACCAGCATGTTATCTTTGGAGAACATTAGGGTATGTACGTATATATTTACCCAGGAGTGGGGACCACTCAGCACTTAGGAACCATCTGCTTTGTTCAGTCGTGTCATTTGCATCACTGGAGGTAAGAGCCCAGCAACAAAACTGGCCTGTGTTGATCCGGGTGATGATCTGGTGTGTTGCTCGTGTTGAAGAGCACTGGGCTCAGCTGCGGTGCGTGCTGAATCCCAGCTATCCCCACCACACTCGAGGCCCTGCTCCCTCCTGCTACCTTGCCCCTCTCCTGTCAGCTTGTCCCACGCTCCACTTGCCTGTCGTTGCCCTGAATTACGTCTGCAGTGCTTGCTCAGATGTAACTTAAGCCTGTATTTATAACCCAGCTGAGTCCAGCTCTGCATATGTGCTCCTAGGCATGTTGTCCATCAAGACCTGCCGTGAGGGAAGTGCCGTGTTTGTCTTCCGTAAGGAGCCGTTATTACAGACTGAAACCTGCCCTAATAGCAGGATCTCTCATGATGGGCTGTGTTGGCTGTGAACCACATCCTGAGTTCTGCCTGCAGTCCTGGTGCCCAGGCTCGAACAAGATGTGGCAGAGAAAAGTAGGGAAAGGCAGCAGGGTATAGAAAAACCTTTGTGAGATAAAATAGAGACATGATAAGAAATGCAGCTCTGGAATTTACACCTCTAGGCTGCTTTGGATACCAAAAGTATGAATGATTTGCAACAGCAACCAGAGAAATTCAAAAAAGACAGCTTAAATGCAAAGCTGCAGATATAATTGCAGGCTCAGAAGGTTTCTGAGCTGCAGATTGCCAGAGGTGGATGGTGGCAAAGGCAGAAACACCAGTGTGTACTCAGCCTTTTCAGACACTCCCTGTAGGCATCTGCAACATGTCGCTGCAGAGCAAGATCCTGAAGGAGGGCTGCTCACCCTGAGCCTGTGCAGATGCTCTCATGCTCTTTTGTAAGTCTGGTTAGAAGCCTTTCACTGATGGAACGGATTTGGAGTCAGCCTTCTCATCTGCTGCTGAGGCTTCTGGTCACTGAAAGTTAATTTTGTCTTTGTGTAGGGGCTCAGTAGTTCAAGATCTGCATTTTCAGAGCAGTGTCCAAATTTTCAAAGCAATTTCCATATTCTGGACTGTTCTGACAACACAAGCTGCTTGGTATCATTTCAGTCATGGCAGCAGGACTCAGGGGAACACAATCATGAGCTGGGGTTTCCTTAGTTGAGCATAAGAGACCCTGGGGCCTCAAGCTCCATATACCATTGTCATATTCTACTTCATGGTACTGCAGGAATTGCACTTGCCCCTTGCTGGGTTTGCAGCGTAGTCTGGAGCAGTTTCTTATAGCAGACATCTTTAGATGGTCCCTAGGGTCTGGGTGAAGCTGACAGTGCTGTTAGGAGCAGAATAATGATTCATATAAGATTCTCCTACTGCCCGAGCCAAAAAGCCTATCAGCTTAAGCCCATAACTTTGGTGCAGTTCTCTGCAGTCTAGGCAAGGTGAGAGCCAGATAGAAACACGGAGCCCCTGACAAGTGACCTTCACTTGGCAGAGTGAAGTAAAGAAACAAGTTCCTCTGCACGGCCCAGGCTGTGTGATTATGGGGAAGAGTAGCCCAAGTGTGGAAGAGAAGGAATGCAGCTCCTGCCAGTGGACCAGGGCTCAGGTGCTCTTCACTGAGATCAGAAGTTGATCACTGTTGCTTACCTTGAGCCCCAGCGCCATAGGCAGGGAGATAGATCTGACGGTAAGGATAGTCACATGAGAAGGATAGTCACGTTCAGCACCTTTGCAATTTCATCTTACTATCATTATGCTGTTTAATGCTTGTGTAGAGGCGTCTGAACTCTGGCCCCTTCCTTAAACCTCCCTTGAGCCAGRACTTCAAGGCAGTTCTGGTGTTATTCCCACCTGTTTGCACGGCTCTGGAGAACASACAGTCAGGCTCTGCAGAGACTATCAGCTGATATGGCTTGATTAGCAGGAGGGTTTTAGATCAAGCATATTTGCAAGAATGTAGCATTGATAATCCCCACTGGAAGCAAAAGGAAGGAGCATTTAGACCGYGTGCCAAGACAAGTGCATGCATTCATTTTTCATTCTAACTTCCTTCACACATAATAATAAGATACACAAGCTTGTTTTTAAGCTTATTACATATTTTTTTTCTGCCATCCTCATCCTCGCAAGATGATTTGCAACCATTTCACCGAGTGTCTGTGCTCTACAGTTAGAGTAAGCTGAAGGTGTGCAAATACACAGGAATTACCCAGCCATCCTCAAGGTCTTTATAATTCCCATCCTTCTTTACCATTCTATAGAAAAGACAGAGCTAAAGAAGCTTGCCTGCCGTTAGCTGCAGGGATTGGCCTGCAGGTAACCAGGACAGTGCAAAGCCTGAAGCCAGGGCATCCTGACTGTCTTTTACYCACATTAATTTTTGGTATTCAGGCAACCAGGGAGCTTACACTGCAGTTACAATGATCTGCTATCCTGTTTATTTGTAAAAGATGGAGCCTTCAAGGCTACTGTCTAGCAAATGTGACCTGTGAGCTCCAAAGCCAAGTGGGCAGCCTGGTACACAAAGGTGCCTGGAGGCAGTGATTACYTCACCTCATTTCCTTAGCAAATCACATTAAAAATCTGGTCCAGTTGTTTCATCTGTTGTATCTGCTGAGTTTTTTGCTGCTGAAAGTATCATTCTTGCCTGTTTTACTTCAAGGCGTCAGAGTTACTGTTACTCTCATGAAGCTTTGGCAGGTAAGACCCCATTTCCTGGCAATGAAAAGTCCTAACTTGTATCGATTCAGGTAACTCGGTTTAAAAATTCAGCTCAGACTGACAGATGACTGGTGCCATTAGAAACTTAGGGCTTTGATTCAAAACTGTATTGAACCACTAATCCAGAGGGATGTTTGTTAAGAGACCAAGTGCCCCAAATAATGTATCCATTAGATCTGTGGAATTAATAATTTAAGCTCACAGGCAAACTATCTATCTTTTCCTCCTGAAAGAAGATATATTTTTGTGTCCTTGCAGCATGCTATCTGAATATGAGGACTGCACTTGAAGGACATCGTCATGTAAACCTCAAGAGGGAAAATAAGAAGAAAACAAAGTTCTTCATTCCAGACTCTTAGATTTGACCCTACAAGTCTCCTTGCCGAGGCACGTGGCTGGTGGATCAACTGATTATTCAGTTAGTTAATCGGGGTGGTATGACCAGGTRTTCAAAAAGATTTATTTATAAGGAATCTCAGTATAAAGCAGAGTTTTTTCTTTTATGCTGTTGTGCAATGAAATCTTGTCCTAATGACTCCCGTTTCTTTCTAATTTATGTGAAATGTGTGCTGGATCCAMGAGGTTCCTCAGCCGAGCGTAGCCAAAGCCCAACTATCATCTAGACTGTTTATGTGCACAACGTAGGACCTGATGCACAGCCCGCTGGTAGGAGAACTCCTGTTGCTTCCAGTGGGCTTTGGTCAGTGCATTAAGGATTCTTATATTCCTTTAAAATAGCGTCGACATTAAGTAGTCATAACCACAAGTTTGTGATTTTCTCTTGYTCGGTGATTTTATGATGCTGTGTAATCTGTCAGCAGCTGCTTCCTTTGTCACCTGCAGCATTTCAGTYTTTCACGTTGTTTTTTTCACCACGCAGTGACTGATTTCAATCATTTGATTATTGAGATGCTCTTGTTCCATAGCATCCGTATTTTTTTCTAAATGGCATCTTTTTGTTTTGTTGTTTTTCACTGTTGAACTCTCTTGATTTAGCTTCAGTCCTGCATTAAAGTTGTACTGTGCGTATTTTTCTCTTTAAAATCTCTGATTCATATTTCTCTATTTTTTGATCTGACAAAGGTTCTTGTTTTTAATTAGAAGTGCTTCTCCATCCCTTTGTTATTGCTCCTCTACCACATCACACAGTTTCATTACATTCTGCTTCRTCAGTGATTTCTTCTTTTATCCACCCTCTCATCTTGTTATGATCTATATATCAGTGGAGTTAGACATGGGCAGATTCTTCTACGCTTATTAGTGTTACAAAGATCTTAAGTTACCACTCAGCAAACAGCTTTAATTACAGAATTGATCRTCTCTAAATTAATGCAATTTCTGGATTTACGAGGAAAATTTAGCATGGGACAGCTGGTTTATATTAGCTTWAAAATTTTTGAAATTTATTTATTTATTCCATCACCTAAATATTCCATGTCCAAAGGAGTAAACTCCGGGGAAGATTAACACAGGTGGCTACATCTTCAATGGTTGTTGCTCCCTTTGCTTTAATTGTTACTACATCTCCAAGCAAGTTATGTCACTTTACGCTTACACTGGCATAATCAGGACTCACCATCCAGAAATCCATGGAGAATTGCAGGGCCAAGTGAAAAAAGAAGCGAGCCTGRCAGGAGGACAACTGCATAGTATCAAAGAAATAATAACAGTAGTATTCCAAAAACCTCTGTTCTCAAAACATGTTTCTGAAAGCAGCATGTATTTTCTGTGTCTTGAGATGTCTAATGTGCTTTTTTTTACTTTTCTTTCCACCAAATTCTGTTTTCAATCAAARTCAGTAATTCACAGCCTATCCTTAATTACTGCAGGATAAATATTCTTTYATACCACTGAAATCAGTTGATTTCTTCAGCATTTACAGTGCTAAAATTTGTCCACATGGGAATTCTGCCACTGATTTTAATGATCCCAGGAGCTGGCTGTTCTGTGAACTCTTCTTCAGTTTTTGAATGGYTAATATGTCTTGTGGGACTTCTGGTAGCTTGCTGTATTGTCAGAAATAATAGAACTGTCATTGAGAAGTGGAATAAAATTACTTTTAATTCATGTCCATTCTGGTATGTGGGAACTGTCTTTCCTTATTTTTTTTGCCTCTATTATTTTAATGAATAATATGGGKTTTTTTTTTCAAAGCCACTGGGTGATTTCAGGTAAGGTAAATTAAAGCAAAAATTAAGGATTTCTGGCCTACACTGAGATTATACAGCCCTTCTGTGGAGAGAAATTCTTACAAATTCTCTCAATGGTTTATGAAGCTGCATCATTCAATTATAAAATAAGTTTGTAAAAGATGAATACAACAATAGCCTGTGAAAGCCAAGCTCTGTTCTGTCACACTGCTACATATTTACCTATTCAAAGCCTAAATGAGTCAACTGGAGTTGCTTCATTTTGCATCACAGCCAGTGGGAGCGAAATTCATTCGTGTTCACTTGTTTATCCCARTGCAGCAACAGATGACCTGTGGTAGAGCAGAGATGGAAGGGGTCTAGTTCTAGTGGATTCAGCTTCATTCTTCCCACGCTTCCATTGTGTTGGCATTGCACTCGAGTTTTCCAGCAGAAAAGCAGGGAAGAGCCATAGTTAATACACTCAGAACTGGTCAGAGTTTTGGCAGCGCTGCCCTAGCTAACGTGGCAAGAGGGGAGGAGGATCTTCAAAGCTGTTTGAGTGTTACAAGGTAGGAATGGGCAACTTGAAGTATTTTTTGAAAGTACTTAACAAGGATTTAGATCAATAGGAGCTAGACTTTTTCAGATGCTTTTGAAAACCATACTGGAAATCTAACTTGTGTCTTAAATATCTTTGAAGTCTCACCCTTAATATAAATGAGAATTGAGCCCTAGTTTCTCCACTGCTTCTGATAAATGTTGTTAGCTTACAGTGCTATTGATTGGGATAAAAATAAAGGCTTTATATTAAACCACTTAATGTGACRGACAGGAGAAAATCCAGTCTTTCTTCTAATGTTCTTTAGTGCTTCTGTGTCATACGTAATCTTATTTATCCTTCACTAATGTGCTGGTATCAGTTCATTTATTTGTGTTTGCATAATTTTTCAACCGTGTTTGGGAAATGCAGTCAGACACAGGTCCTTCTTCAGCCCCACTAACCTGGCAATGTACGTGCTGCTTGGACAACCCAACCGCTCCGTGGTGGGTGCATTAGACCCCGGCAGAGAGAAGCACCAGGCCCGGGCAAGCTGAACGACACTGGAGTGTCCAAGTTGGCCCTGGTGACAGCGGTGGAGGTGGAGGCAGGATGCAGTTGTCTGGCGGAGGAGCAGGCGCCTGCTTTATATTTTGGGAGAGATACAAACGAATTTCAACATCTACGACAGGCATGGGGATCTACCTGCCGTTCGTGATCATCCATCTAGGACTGCATGGGGTSGATGTGGCCCATTTTCATTGTGCATTGCAGCTCCCAAGGCTGATGGGAGAAGGATGAGCTATCAGACGTGTACTCAAGATGGTCCTATTGCAAAAATAACAGATAAAGGACGAGTAGAAAGTTTCCACCTCAACATCTGTGTGCTGGGCAGAAGAAAGCCATCCTTCAGGTTCTCTCTTCTCTTTTTCTGCAGTCTGCCCACATGCTGAAGACACCAACTAATTCCTGAAGCCCAGCTCTCTTCCTTCCTGCGTGTATTACAGGCAGAGACAGATGGAGACTGGAAATCGCTGGCCTCAGCTCCCGGATCAGATTAGCATCTTTCGCTTCTTACGGGACAGCTGCCTCCTGCAAAACAGCAGTGTGCATGTATCTTGATATGTAACCCTAGAAGAGGGCTTCTAAATATAAGAGGAGTTTCTGCGCGGCCCTGTGGAGGAGGTTGAGCGCCGTGCGGGGTACGTTTCAGCAGACTGCACAGCAAAACCCACCCCGACGGCAGTGTGAAGTGGAATTCTTCAGGGCTCTCCCTGCAAGAACACGCAGGGAATTCACGGGTGGAGCCTGGGCTCATCTCCTTACCTGGGCCTGACTCGGTCTCCTGGTATTCGGTACTATGAGATGGCTTTTGTTTCTGATTTTGATGAGGAAAGATTAGTCTTTACTTTGTCTTTTTACTCTGTTTTCACACATAAAAAGGCTCATTTGAAGGACTGGATCCCCCAAAGCACTAACAATTAAATGCAATGAAAGTGAGTGGTTTGCTCCGGAGCCAAGGGAGCCAAGTCCTGGTCACCTGAGCGCGGGTCACCTGCCTTTGCAGAATATGTTGGTGCATGGAGGGAAGGGTGCACGTCACCAAACCTTCATTCCTGCTAACAGGACAGAGCAGGAGAAGTGAATGACCTGAAGCCCACAGTGCCTTGGGRAGAGACATCCAGGCCGGGTTGAAGGCACGGGGAAGCTGCGAGCGGCGTCGTGTGTGCTGCTGCCTGACCCASCTCTGCTAGGACGGAGCCCCCCGTGTTCTACACTCAGCATCTTCCGCTGAAAAGCTGCTTGCAGGTTGGCTGGTTCTTGCCCCATCTCCAGCCTCGTGTTCGGGTCGCGGATCCTAAGGAAGCTGCTCCTGAAGGTGCAGCAGGGGCTAGAGGAAGGGAACCACGAAGGGATGCGCCGCTCCAGGAGCGATTTTTTGGAGCACTCGCGGTTTTCCCTTTCCCAAGCACAACGGCATGTTCTGCATGCACGGCCACGGCTTGCGGTCCTGAAACGTGAGCCCAAAGGAGGCCGCCCAGCTTCCTCTGCAGCGCTCCCTGGCACCCGGGCACAATGGGATCACTCAGAGGKGACCCCAGGGTGGGCAGGGGACCCGTCCCTCTGCCACCAGCAAGGTGCAGGACCGAGCTCGGCCGGGGTAGGAAGGAGCGTTCCAGCACAAATCCCACCTGGGAGGTTCTGCCTGGACTCGCAGGGACATTTTCCTGCTCCTGCCATCCAGCTCACTTGTCTCCATGGTGGGGAAGTTTCACGAATGCAGAAGCACTTGCTCGTGTGTCCTTTATTTTGCGATTTACAGCATGTCTGAACACAGTCTGCTCTCGGGGGCTCTTCATTTTTGTCACATCTCRCTTCCACTTAGTTTGAAACTGCTTCTCTTTGGCTAATTAACCTTCTGTCATATCAAGGAAAAGGAACTTTGCTGATACCAGAAGACATGTAAGAAGGGCTTCAAACAGCATAATCTGAGACTTTTGGCCATTGAATCTCTTCTTCCTCACATACTTYGAGGTAAGAGAAGGGGAAACCCCGCTGAAATTAAGGGACGCCCTCAGAGCAGGCTGCATGGCAATGGGGAGCCTGGGAGCCTCTTGTACACACACGTCAACCAGTGTTCCCTGGGTGTTTGATAGTTTTCTGATTATAACTAATTCCAGGAGATAAACCAACCAGCAATACTGATCCTGCAGGTGCTTCACAAGCACCACCAGGTTGCCCCATAAGGTGCTGCAGCAGGGTCACGACACCTGATAGAGCACTTAAATCATCTCGTCTTATTTTATGGCACGTGGAAAGGTTGGCAGAGCTGACAAGCACAAATCTCAGACCAGTCACACTTTGCTGTGATCACTAATGCTAAAGTAATTTCATATTGCTTTGTATTACTTCRTATTACTTCATATTACTTTAAGAGGGATGTGGAGCTGCTGGAGAGAGTCCAGAGCAGGGCTGGACAGAGTGGTGGGACATGGTATGGGAATGGGACACTGGGTGCACATGGGGTGATGGTAGGATACAGGACAGTGGTGGGACACGACCTGGTGGTAGGACGTGGGGTGCTGTTGGGATTTGGGGCGGTCGTGGGACATCAGGTGGCAGCTGGACAGCACGTCGGGCGGCAGTAGGACGCAGGATGGCCGTGGAACACGGTGAAGGTGGCACATGGGGCGGTCATTGGCCATGGGACACCAGCTGCGACACAGGGTCGTGTTGTGGGGGTGGGACAGGAGGTCGTGAGGGGACATGGGGCACTGTTGGGACACGGGATGGAGGTGGGACCCAGGGTGGTGGCACACAGGGTGACGGTGGGACATGGGGACAGTCGTGGGAGATGGGGAC